>JAHZNE010002820.1:0-31251 GCA_027744055.1 Callyntrura sp. NNG-2020 | reverse complement strand
AGAGGGAGATGAATGTGGATAGATACATTTATTATTATAATAGTATTGTGTGTGGTATTGGTGGCGATGATGATATGGTAGTCAATGTAAATGCATTGTACGTGTACAATATTTATAAACCTATAAACGTATGTACCTTCAGCCAGCGCGCACACAGCAATCCCAACCCAATATGGTTAAAAGCAGGATACGGATACTACAACAACAACCATTACTACATTTTATACGGAGAGCAACTTTGATGATGTTGCTGGATGGATGCAAAGGAGTTTGCCTACTCTGTTATGCTATATGCATGACATTACTTCGCCACTTCGCTTT
This sequence comes from Callyntrura sp. NNG-2020, assembly GCA_027744055.1. Classification (NCBI taxonomy): domain Eukaryota; kingdom Metazoa; phylum Arthropoda; class Collembola; order Entomobryomorpha; family Paronellidae; genus Callyntrura; species Callyntrura sp. NNG-2020. Next base: position 30,930 of record JAHZNE010002820.1, on the reverse strand, counting down.
GGTTTTTCGGGAAAAAGGTTTAGCTTGCTTTACGATAACGGAGTGGATGTTAACTTTATATACCTACGTCGACTATAGAGCTCAGCTATAGTTATAGTGTACACAATTCTGTTGTGCCGTGTGTGTGTGTGTGTGTGTGTGTGTGTGTTTGTGTGTGTACATAGTTACTTAAAGAGGAGAGAGGGTGAAGTCGATGTCGGCTTAACTTGACTGGCTATAAGTATAATGTGAACATAACAGCGTAATAAGTATATGTGCAGCCTTTTTTCTTTTCCCTTTTTTGCTTTACTTCACTCTTTTGCTTGATAGCTTCCCTCTCCACACTTCATACTCATCTTTTTGCCTGCTGTTTCTACTACTACGATTACTACTACTGCTGCTGCTCCTGCTCCTGCTAGCTTGTGTGTGTGACTTACTCTGCTTGCTTTGGCTTTGCAGTTTGCACCCGTTTTGGTGTAACTTGATGAAATTTAACTGCCTCCATCTCGCCTCTTTTTAGCTCAGTCGAGCATTTGTTGCTGTCGAGAGAGGTTTTTGCTGGTTTGCTCTGTGAGAGCCAAGCGTCGTGCTTTTTCAATCTTGCTTGTACCAACACACGGGCGTAAATGTCAAGGAGAGGAAAACAACAAAGCGTCTTTATCGCCACAGTTGTATATCATATGATACCGCAAAACACATTTGTATAATGCGTTTATTAACATGTTAACTGTACATGGGATGATGGACTTGCAAAAATTAAATAATTGTTAATGTACAGAGATAATGTGTGCATTTGTTGGTGTTGTAAATAGTGGCATTGTGCTAATATAAAAACGTAAATTGTCTCAAGTGAATGTTGGTGATTTGTTGTACTGGTTTTATTTGTTGACAAAGCGCGTCAACCGGCAGACGACCGGCTTTTGTATTTCTTACCTTTTCCTCGTTGTGTTAGTATGTTCAGTATTAACTATTGACTAATTATCGCTGAAGGTAAAATTGTATATGCAAACTAACTATGGTTATTGTGCGTGCGCGTTATCTGTGCGTACGTGGAAAGTATTGACAAGTCAACCTGTATTTTCCCCACCACGTTTTGTGAACACGTCAATTTCACCATATCATCATCATCATTCACTTTCTCCGTCATCCTTCCGCCCGCACAAAATCTTCATCTACATCAGCTGGAGACTGTAAAGATTGTTTAACGAGAAGAAAGCACTTACCTAGGTTTACTTAGATAGCCAGTTCCAGGCTAGCTAAACAAACAACTCCTTTTACTACACGTAGGAAAAATTCTTGTTGCATCTTACAAATTTCTTATACATAAAGCGTGTATATCCACAGTGCACACATGCAAATTTTCCCACCAACAATAACTGTCACATACTGTTGCAAACGAGTAGTTAAAAGTGGGAACTGTACAAGGTTTAATCACATTACATTTATACTTAGTACACGTTAAACGTTAATTGTGCTAAAACTATACCTTCCCGGAAGACACAGATTAAACTCAGTTGAAATTCAGTTAATTTTGTATCCCTGAACTGTTTGTGAAAGTTGAACTTCCAAAACCCATAAAATTACACGTATTTCGCGGGAATGGATGCAACAGATATTTTGCTGCTAACTGGTACCTACTAGCGTGACACGTAAATACGATAATTAAAGTTAATATACTTTGTGCATAAAAAAGCGTGTTCTAACAAAGAAGCAAGGACATAACAAAACTACACTTAACGGAACTGAAGATAAATGCATAGTATTCGTGAAGTGGTTATGCTGCGTATAATACACACTACAGCCGTGTGTGTATGTTTGTTTTGTTGAATTCATCCATGCATGACTCCATGAATCAACACGAAATGTGTCTTATTAGCCAGTAATGTGTTTTGAATGAAGTTGTAGTGGACCAAGAGATAATATTGACATACTCTTTATAACAGGATTGTAGGATTTATTCACACCTGCTGGACACAGCTGAGAAGCGAGAAAACGGAGATAACGTTTAAACACAGCCTTCTCTGTACTCCGTGTTGTTCATCGTCCTCATAAAGTTGCGAACAACATTACATACTTCACAACACGTCGTATGTGTCTATGATTTATGACAAGGTTTACCCAAGGACTTTTCCTTTTCTTTTCTTGTTGACAAGCTAAAAGCCGCTCTTGTCGGTTTTGAGCATACAGTTATCTACTGATGTGCATGTATGTATATGTACTAATAGGATGTGTGCGCAATATGCATAAACTCGTGAAAATTACCCTTCTTGTCTAAATGTACTCTCAAAGAGGCCATTTACAATATATACAAACGTAAACGTCTCCATCGGCGTACACACTTTCTCTAAATAAACACTCAATTGACTTGCCCAGTGAATCGTATATGTGTTAAAAACAGTATTCCGCGTTTAATAATTCGCTTGTTCCTCGCCAAACATATTAGACCGTATTGTTTATTATGAAATCTGTGCACTGGGGCAACTCTAAAATGCACTAGAGCAGAAAAGAACACGTCTATGTGGGTGTACTTTCTCCTCAGCAGTTGAAACCACGTGTTTAAATGGGGAGTGAAATTGACACATGAGAATTGATGTACTTTCATACGATACAAGTGCAAGTTTCTTTCCACTAGGAGTATGCATTTTGCATTACTTGATGCGTTTTATTAGTACGACACGTGCTCATGTTGATCCACCGTACCAGCAGGAAATAGACGATAGCAAAAACTTCCGTCGGTATAGCACATGTACGGTCACATAAAAAGTGGATGTTTGGGTTTGTACCTACAATGACGCTGGTGGAAGTGGAACTCATCCCAACAGCTGATCTGATTAGCACCCCGCAGCCACGATTGCCAAAGGTTATGAATCTTCTTGAATGAATGATTGCTTCTGGGAGATTACCTTTACCTACCCTACCTACAACGTGAAGATATATACGTTTTTATGAACGTCACATTCTATTATAAGAACAAAGTTGCATAATAAATCTACAGCGTCCCCTCTCTCTCTCTCTCTTTAATGCTCGCTATTTCTTCGACAAAGTGTTCATGAATCATCAAGCATATAAAGATTGTTACTACGTACAAAATAATTAATGGGATCACCGCTTATTACATTACGAACACTCATTTATTTTCAGTGACATCATAACATAACTCATTGATATTTAATAAACAAAAATCACCGAAATATTAAACTCTATTTGAAAAGTTGCCGTGTTGCGGTCCTTGTGTGGTATGGACAACATTAAACGGGAACACTATGTTCGTTTTTGCACGTGGAAATCATTTACCGTTGAACTGGTAAGTATTTATTGAATTATTACGGCTTGTTTTTTCCTTTTATTACATGTATACAGTGTACACTGAACCTAACGCAAGCGGCTTTATAAAGGTTGCAGCCGCTTTCAGCTTTTTAAATTTTAAGTTTATTGTTTGTTAAAATGCAAACACATAATACAGCCAGTTTAATAATCCACTACACACAATTTTTTAATACTGAGGTAGTATTTACGTATAACTGACTTCACAACAGGTCTGAAATTTGTAGTAGTAATTAAAATAATAGGTGTCATGCAAAATTAATTTGAAAATTCTAACGTCATGACGACGGGTAATGGCTTTACAATTTACAACATCGCGTCCTTTTTGTCATGGTAAAGGACAGACACACAAACACAGACATTCACATGAAGTAGCTCAATAAGCTGTTGTCGCTTAATAGTCACAATCACTATGCGGCAATAAAAATTGAGAATCCAGCATTAGCCAAGACTCATGAATGTATTGTATTGACACAGAGGCCCAATTTTTTCATTGCTGACATTACCCTCACCAAAAACAGTGAAAGTGTTTACATTTTGTATAACATCCAATGGATTTCTGTTGTTTACAGCAATGAACCATAAATTTGCAACCGTGCGCTTTCTCCAATTCGTTTACCCAATTTGCGGTCAACAGTCGATTGTTTTCTTTGAAAATTACGTTAAATCATAATCATATTAGGTAATAATTTTTCACAGCTACCAGCGAAAGCATTAGGGAAGACAAGCAAAAGCAAATGCAATTTCCACCGGGCAAGAACCGTCCTGTGAAAGGATTATAGAAACCACTAGAATTTATTGAGCTGCTGTACGTGTTAATGCAGAGAGCCGTTTTGTGGCATTATACTTCTTAGACAGACATTTTGGTTAGGCTGTTACTTTATGTTGTAACTACGGTAACACCTGAAGGAAATGACCTAACACACACGCGGTTCATCTTGAGAGACAGCAGCGAGTTCATACGTGGTCAAGCAAACTTAATATAAATGATCTGATGCGAGAGATTCATATGTCTTTATGAATGTATTTAACGGGAAGAATGAATCTATTTCTCCAAAAATTTAGTAGTCATATACATTTTAACCGAACATGCGTGTATAGGTGGTATGGATTTATTTGGAAAGTCAAGAGTTCATCGTAGTGATATGTGGTCCGGCTAGAAAAGCTTTGTAACGTTTTTTTTTACAATCTGACAATCTGCTCATCGCATTGTCTGACATCTGAAGTATTAAATTATGAACTTACCTGGCCATACCATTTTGGTGGCAACCAAACAAGATTTCAACAATTCCGATTGTGTGGTGGCAAAGAATATGAAATCATATTACATACTGTATTGAACAATATTACAAGTTGCTTATTATGCATAACTCCTCGTTACTTTCATTCAATTATCGTTACCATTATTAGCCTGCTCCGTAATTTATATAAACTAAACGGAGGGGAAAAATCTTATTAGGAAATATGCATAATGTATAAGACATCAAGTAAGGCCAGAATAAAAGCGGCGGTGGTGGTGGTGGTGGTGGCGATGATATAATAATGGTTAATGCTTTATTGGCAACAACAGCAGCGGCGCGGTGATGGTGGTGTAAAGCGACACCGCCTCCACTACGCTTAATAATAGTACGCTATGCTTTACGACGATGATACGTATCAACTACAAACACTTGTATATTTGCTCTCTCACACGAATGCATATATTTAACGTATTATCATTATCATCCAAATATTATGATGCCAAGATGTTTTGTCGTTGAGGTCAGGTTTTGTGCCTGTTGTTTTTGTGCACACACAGAGGTATGCATTACTTATGCATGCAGTTTGCCGGACCAGTCAAATCACCTTCTATACGAAGGGATCTTCACGTGAAGCTAATTTACCATTTACATCAATATAATATGATATGTTACACATACATATAATTGAGAATATATACTACTAAACCTCTTTAAAACACGAAGAAAAGAGATAATCGAGATTTCTTTACAAAAAATACCTATGATAAGAATGTTTTTCTGTTGTACTGCCAGCATTCATATTTTCTTTACATTATTACCGCAACATCCATCCTTTTCTCTATTTTTTTCAATCTCCAATCAACTCTATATACTAGAATGGATTAGCTGCACTGCACACGTTCAACAAAGTGGATGAGTTTGTCTAGCGTTATCTTTCCATCTCTCATCTCTTTCTTGGGTTAGTTTGTACACAGTAGTAATATTTTCACATTCATGTTTCCATTCTTTTAGCTAAAGTTAGTGGATGGATACGAAGTAGGAAAGTATAAAGTGAGTGAGAGAGAGAGACAAGAGAGAGAGAGAATGGAGACCAAAAAGGAGGCATTTATTCCAAAAAGAGGGGTAGCAAGCAACAGTGGCATATAGCTGAAAAAAAGTTCAGATATATCCAAGTTAAGAAAAACTGAGAAAATATTAGTTAAAAGTTGCTCTGATAAATGTACCCAAAAGTAAGTTTTGTTGCTTGCTTGCACCTGCGTTCATTTGTCCAAGAATGAGGTTACATATTACATATCATCACCACCACACCGTGTCCAACTATATCTCTTTTTCCTGTGATAGTAATAGGAGTAGTAGGTATAATAATGATAGGAATGTATCTTCTGTATGAGAGGTTAAAATAAGTTGTATCTGCTTCAGGCCGCTTGCTTGACAACAATAAATAGTTGGTCGGTTGAAGCTGTACGTATTTGTCGACGACTACCATCATCGACAGCCGTCAAGTGAGATTTTTGGTCCAGTAGTTGCTTCTTGATTTATTTTTATATTTCTCGTACTTTTAAACAAAAGCTAGAAAATGACGTGTGCTTACAGTGCAAGCAAGGGCATAGGTATGCTTTCTCATCCGTATAATATTAATGTTGCTACTATGTATCAAGAAGCCAGAAAGCAGATTAAAAATGTGTAGTTGGTAAATATTTGGTATTACAAGCATATTTGCAGGTTGTTGGCGTATAAAGTTTCTTCCAGGCATAATCTTCAGTTTGGACAGAGAGTTTATTCGATTCGAACAAAATCTTTTCGTCAGGTCCCCTTCTATGAATTTACATAAAGTGTTCAGCTTCGAATCAAGTGGTACGCTGAAAGTAGCACAAAATGCATCATGATGACTCGGTTAGACTGATCATGATGTAATGATAATGGAAGCTACGTCGAAGCGTATAATGATCTGAATAATAATTTTTTTTCTCTCCTCCAAACAAAATCCTCAGTAATCCAGTCACTGACTCATTATTACGTAACTTGAGCTTGAGATTTTGGTGTTAAGCATATTACAATGGTCGTGTTAGCAAGCACAAAATGAATTTATACGACGAAAGGAACAAACCGAGGGTATGTCTGTGCATTTGTGTGTTTGTATCCCGTGGACAGAGATAGAAATGCGTGATACAGCACTACGCATGTAGGCATAGCCCCTAGAGAATGGAAATACTTTGGAACTGGACAGGGATGGATACAAACATATTAATCCTGAAAGGATCTACTAACAAAACGCGACGAATATCACATCAGCGACGACGACGGCGGTGATGATGATGATGATGACGATGATCGGTGAGCTCTCTATAAGGACCAATACCAACTATTACTCTAATACATTAGCGCAGTAGTTTAGTTTATCACCGCACATGGTACTCTTTGTGGGTAAATGATATAAGCCACGAAAAATGTTGCGTTCTACTTGCCTCACAAAGAGCTGGAAGAAAAAAGGAAAGGACGGCTTCCATTCCAGCGAGAAGAAAAATCGATGGATATGTGTGTAAGTAAGATAGATAGACACATAACAAAATTCAGTTCTCTCTCCACTTCACAGTCTGCTCCTTCAGTGCTCTAAAAATGAATACATATTATGCTTATATACGCATTATCATTATTATCAGTGGCAAATAAGGTAAGTATTGCACTTTACCAACCACACACCACCACCGCTGTCGAATGTACGCCGTTAAAGGCATATTTTTGTGCATGCCGCATTACTTATTGATAGTTGTAAACGAGTGCTGCTATACGTACATATCTGGGTAGTCCTATAGGCAGATCTAGATGGATTGGGTGAGTGACTAACTGACAATGTGAATGGGGAGCATGAAAATAGAAGAAACGAAAAAGGGACAGCATGTCTGTGTCGCCTTTTCTCTCTCTCCCTTTTCGTTCCACGAAAAGCAAATATCTATGTTTAAGTTTGAGTTACCTACTTTTAGACAAAAAACACACATGCACAGCGTACGTACGCCGCTCTCACATCTTACGTTCCACTGTAACAATGAAAACGACGTATGTGTATATATAAATAAATGTATATTTAGTTGTAGAGGAGAAACGAGACCAACCGAAACGAACTTAATGTTTTCGTTCCTTATGTATCTCATTTGAATACATTTCACTGGTAAATCATGCAACTCATCTACTCGAACTCGAACATTTACGTAGGTACGAGTATGAACGTTTCTTTTTTAAGAATGTCACTAGTTAATAACAACAACAACGTAAACAGCAACAGAGGAACCCTGTTACTCTCATACAAAGTTGTGAGTCAGGGGACGGCACATTGTATCGGAGATTTGGGGTAACTAACTTGTCCTTTCCCCTAAAAAATATCCCCTCTACTAATATATGCTGTTGACAATAATAACACGAAAGACCAAAAGACCCACAACCTATTGGACGCGCGTGTGTGCGAGTGTAGGAATATACGTGCATTATACTGTTGCAAATATGCGAATGTTCCCAAATAATATAATGGTTTGTACGAATTCATATTATTAATGTATATATATCCGTGGATCCATTGTCTCCTGGTTGTGTCTGTGTCCTTTACGACGACTTACTTTAAGAGAAACGGTAGATGACTAGGTATGTATTTATCCTATTATGAGAATAGAGGAGAACTGAGCAGCAATGTTTATGTAGCATGTGTGAATGTACAAAACAGAATTGATGATGATAATGACAAGAACGTCGACAATGATAATATCGTATAAAGTAGTACGATTTTCACGATGATGCATGCATGTCACAGTTAATATGTACATTGGAATTAATGCAGTCCTGCCTACAATGTTTTTATGTTTTTGGGTGGTGTGGTGCTAGGTAGGTATTAAATGTAGAGACTTTTACTCAACACACACACTCTCTCTTATTAGGTTGTGACGTGACCAACCGGCAACCAACCAGCCATTGGGTTAACTGAGGATTTGGCTTTTCAAGCTAATAAAATTATTCGTAATAATGAGGATATGTAGAGTGCCAAACAATATGCATTTGTCGAGGAAAGACAACAATCTACATAAATGAGAATTGTGTATTAGAGTGAAACTGTAGTAGACATTATTAGAATACAGACACTTGTACGTGTACTTGTGTGTATACGTTTGTGGTGCATTTTATTTCACCCGTCGCGTCGTCATCATTATAGGTAAAGTTAGAAGTGATTAAAGGATACACACAGCTCACTCACACAAATACGTTTACAAAGTCAAAAGAAAGAGATATAGACTTGATATAAACTATAATATAAGCAGACACACACAAAGCACAGTTACTTTCTGATAATAAGAAGTTGTAATAATATGAAGCTGTACAAGTAGTCATCGTTGTCGTGTATGAAGAAGGAGCAGCGAAAAGTTGAATAGCGTGCACATCAATGTCTTCTCCTCTCTCTCTCTCTTCTCTATCCATCTCTCTCTCTTTTTCTCTCTCTCCAATTCTTTTCTTTTATACTCCGCATTTTCGTTGAATGAAAAAAGTTCATGGTGATGGGGCTGAGTAAATGGTAAAGTAGAAATGAACCTTTCGGTTTAACGAAAGCTTACATGCGGACATTTGCTCTTTTAAATGTTTGTGTGGTGCTATAAAACAGTTTATATGTATATTAGAAAATGCAGCAAAAGCGATTATCAAACAAGTGTATTCATCGTTCATTTTATTATGAGGATGACGATGATGATTCCGTTTCTTACTCGTACTTACAATACGTTTAGAGTGATGACGATGATAATATTATTGGCTGGTTGGTTGGTCTATTTTTTTATTCACGATATAAAAATTGTACACACTCACAAACAGCTAACTACGACACGAGTGTAGAAAACGAGACAGGCAAATGTGTAAAATATATTCAATATTCACTTTGTTTAAAACCAAGTTTTGTATGTGCACGTACGCCCCACTGTAAGAGGAGAAGGGCTTCTCCGCCGAGGCTTTGTCAGATTATTAATCACAGTTCTGTGTTGTTAGGCATTATAATATTATAGGCAACTAGCCAGAATGAAAGAAGTTACACGGTATGAATAATTTGTGTATTCGCATTATTGATATGAAATATCCGTGTGACAAAAGCAAAGTGAATGGGTTAATGCAACCGCTTTCTATTGCCGTTTTTATATTATTATTATTTATTATTATTCCTTTTGCTCGCTTACCACCAGTCTCTCTGCATATACCGACATATTAGGGAAACAGTCCATACATACCCTTATCCGTACCTACTTTGATGCTTATATGGCCCACCACTGGGGCTACCGGTCGTTTGATTGTGTGATGCGTCCTTTCACACAAAATCAAGAAATACTCTGGAGTGAGTAATACTTACAAAGTTTATACAGTGGATGATGCCAATATTAATGTGAGAAGGCTGCTTTGAGGCACATATTTTCAAGGGGTGAGTTACAGGTCCGAAAACGAGGGGTTATTATTCATTATTGTTATTGAGTTTCTTCTAATATGGTACTTCCCTTCTAAATGTTATGATTCTTGTATATAATCCAAGTGCTGCTTGTACTGTTGTGAACAGTGGCTGACTGCTGTTTTGTGTGGTGGAAACTCAGCAAGCTTTGTTGTCTGAGGGAAAGATCAACGTAGCTTGTAACTACCTATGTGTAACTTTATGGTGGGATGATATATTATGTTTATCATCATACCACGGTATACAAAGTATACGCTTGTATGCAAGCGAGTGTGAGAAGCCAGAAATGGAGGATAGGAAAATGTACCTGTAACAATAGCAAAGGAGGTGTTTAAGGGTAGAGATGGATGGGGAATTTCCACATGTGCACTGGGAACAGAAAGTTTTTTCCCCTTGTTATGATACATGGTAATAGCTACGTGGATGTTGGGATGTTCTTGCTTAGCTGTGGCTAGCTGTCAAAGCTGCATTATCGAGAATCACCCTCTTTTCTAGTGAATAAATTGTCCGGCCGGGAAAACTGGGGAGGATGATGGAAGAGACAGAGATCACGTGGCGAAAGAACCACTTGGCTTGCGTTTTCCTGTGAAACCCTGACCAAGTTACATTAAACCACCACAGAAATGATAAGGGTGCAATCGTCGTAAATACAAAGTGAGGAAGCAAGCTAGTATTTCAGTATTTCCGACTCTTCCCTATGTCTGTATCAAGTTTTATTTTCCATTCCGGTATAATCACATATATTATATGTGTACCACGCAAATACTAGATATCTGGTTGACTGTGTTAACTAATGGGGAAACGGACTGAGAAAAGAGGGGTGGAAAATATACGGGGAAGAATTTAATGTTATGAAGAAGAACAATGTATTTCCAGTTGACATTATATTAGGGTCGCTCTCTTCTCTCGAACATACACTACGATCAGTCACTTTACTTGGGTTAAAAAACGAAATCGAACAACAATTGGACTCGGGGAGGATGGCAAAAGGAATCGAACATCGAACTCCCCGAACTTCATGGGAACATCTCATCTATGTCAATAATGTAATATATTCAATTGACTAATATTTTTCATGAGAAAAAAATGCGCACTAAAATTGTTGATGTACCAGATTTTCTATCCCACATGCATCTGCTTTCCGCCCTACAAACACGCACTGTATAAAACAGAAAGTTTGACGAGAGTGACATTAGTGGATTGTTAGATTTGCCGAAGGAAAATCGCCTGTTTACGTGTATTATGTACCAAAGTGTGAGATAAATAAATATGTAGGCATAAAGTAATCAAGCATAATATACATGAGCAAAGCAAATGAATATTTGACTAATGGACGACAGATGATATGACGATGGGTACTATAGGGTAGCCATTGTACGGCACTACTGAAAACGTGTGGACAGTAGAAGCTCACTAGATGTTTGTATATTTGTTCGTTTAAAAAGAGGAGAGGAGAAGGATTATTGTCTTGTCATTTTGGTGCGCTGTCGTAGCGATTGTTTCGTTCTTTCGTGAGACGCCTCAAGTAGATATTGTTAATGTAGAGAATCACCACCACCACCACCGAAAGGAGCCATCATGTTTCATCATGAAACAAACACATCAACAACGAATAAATGCCGAGTAGAAAAGCTGTAACAAAGAAGGAAGCAAATAGAAAAAAACTGAATCATCATAATATCATGATCATCAAGTTGAGTAACACTACCCAACATGGTGCATGATATAAACTGTGTAACGAAAAGGGTTTACGCAAGAATTCAGAGAATAGTTTATCGTCGTATCCATCCGTATCATTTGCCCCATCATCATCATCACCTAATGTGCCGATTCCGCTTCACATCTTTCGAGCGTCCTTCTTAAGAACTAGAAGTGTAATATTAATATATTGTATGTATTTATACGTTTTATGAGTGTATGTGTGTGCATTTACTTTCACGCTGTATACAACTTTTAAAAAAATGTACGTATTGTATTCGTCACCGGTGGTAGCATCGTCAAAAAGAAAAAACTGCAACCACAACAGCCTGAAAATCCCTAAGTTTTTATACATGCTTATACAAAAGGTTTTTTTGATGGTAATATAAAAGTCGAATGTGAATACCAGGAAGTCGAAAGTCGACAGCCATTGAAAAATCAAATATATTAACTTTGTAGGTATACCCCCACTACTACCCACATTCATAAGTACGGAATAAGACAGTGGGCAGGATGTAGATCGCTTTTAATGCAGTGGTAAACACCCAAAATTTGCAAAATTTGTGAACAAGTTTATTTTTGACAACAAGAAAGACTGACTAAAACTACCCGAAATAATGACAGTCTAATAACTATTCACATACAAACAGATAGAAGGGATGAAATAAAAAAAAAGTATATACCTACCTATGTAATGTAACGCTCGGTGCCATAATAGAAGGTATTGTAGCAGTACATGAGTATATTATTATGAGCAATATCGTGATGTTGATGTAAAAAGTACGATGAATCAACCAAGTTTTAATAGGAAATGCATACCTAAATAAAATATCAGCAAAGAAAGAGAGAAGCCTGTCTTTTGTAACTTTTAGAGAGATGGTAACTGTATTGCATTGCAAAAATCGACAATAATAATCGCAAAGGAATAAAAACCCGAGCTGTATAGAGAGAAAAACCTTCATAATAAAGCATAATGAGTAGTAATGTAGTGGTAGTTTGTAGTGGAGTAGAAGAAGATGCTCAACAAGACGAAGGAGGATAATGCACTCACTCGCCACGAGAATTAGGAGGAGATAAAAAAAGAGAGAAAAAAGATAATCCGTCCACCCGTGCGCTTACTGGTCCGTCCGTACGTTCAGTGAGTCGTGCTGTATCCGTGTCTTAAGGCCTGGCGGTGTCGTCGTGATACTTAACATGTACGTAGTATAACCAAATGAAAATGTGTGCATAGTATAGGTAAGAAGTTGCTTTCGTGTACAGGTCATCGGAGAGATGATTCCATAAACGTGGGATCTTATCTAGGCGTGTATTATGAACTTTCTTGTGTTTATCAACTTACGCATATTTTTTTTCTTCTTCGTTTATCACCAAATAATATAAAAATGCATTTCTTATCGATGTAATAAACAGCAAGTTAACAACAAATTTTTATCTACTTTGAGCACTATATAAAGTAGTAAATTATTTTATTGTTTTACTTTGATTACTACAACAAAGATGCGTATTACAAACGCTCTTCATACGGGCAGTCAACTACTTACCAAAAGTTCATTTGCGGCATCCTTGAAAACAAGGTGTATTGTTCAGTTTAATGAAATCCGTCCTTTTTCTAGTATGGCTGTTATAAATGCAAAGGCTTTAAGTTTATCCTCTTGAGTACTGCTTTACCGAAACAGAGGGTTTCACCCTATCCACTTGGTGGGATTCTATAACACCTCTTCTCTTTACTAATAACTCTCTTATATATCAAATCAGACTACTTATGTATACTTATTTGCGGATGCATAGCATTGAGTGCGTGGCACTTTAATTCCATTGCACTGGCACCCAATTCCAATGTCGGAAGAAGTTGAAAGATGTACAAGTGTATCATCGACAGCTTGTGTAATACCTGCATCCCGCAGTGTTTAATCATTTGTTTATATGTAAATATATAATTTGGTTTGATTTTGTTGCGTCAGCTTACTGGTGAAAGTACAGATTATACACAAACAACAAGTACTAATCTTTTTGCATACAACTTTTATTGCACTGCATTGCAATGTGTAATATTTTGATATATGATTTAGTCCACATAACTGCGACAATATAAATTTATTAAAGAACATCGCATTACAAGCAACGATTTGACAAACTATGTCAACGTCAACGATTGTGTTCTCTCCTCTCTGCTATTTACACGAACCCTTCTAAATTGTTACGCTTTGCCATCGCGTCGGTCGGTATTGTTATTTAGGTATACTGCTTTGGAGAAGCAAGATAGTCTAACTGATATACCATATTTGGCAAACGAGTATACAGAAGAAGGATAGGAGCTTTAGCGTTACACTTGTAGAATTTTAAACACGTTTTATAAATGATAGCTGAAATTCAGAAAAATGTGTATCAAAAAATAATTTGAATTGTCTTCAATTTGAAGAGCGTGGTAGAAGAGCATACATACATAGATGGGGGTAATATCTTAAATATCGTGTAAAATCTTGTCAACTGAGCTGTTGGATCAAACATTTTAAAACTCCCGTCAAGACGTACAGTTTTATGCATGTTTGTGACAAATCGAGTGATGAATAAGTCATAAATTATTCAAACTCAAAATGAAAAATGTGATCTTTATCCAATTTTTCCGCTTTGGTGTTAGGACCTTCAATCCTCACAAGTTGTCTAATTGAACTGCATTAAATATTACCTTTTCTTTAAAACTGTAAGCAGCCCGACGCTAATAAATGAATGCATGTTGACTTAGTTAGTACTATACTGTCATTGTATAAGGAATTTCGAATCCAAGTGGACACACGAATAGTATGTAATAAGAATACATACGCTCTACTACAATATTCCTTTTCAACGGGCTTCTTTTGTCACAATAACTCTCTTTTATGTTTATCTTCTTAGGGTTTGACCTAGGCATAACTAGAGTAAACAACTCTCAACAAGCCATTCATTATCTTTATTTTCTCTATTGCTATGTTCACTACGCGTACCAGCACTTTTTCAAACAGAATCCCATGCTAAATGGTCCTTTCACACAAGCTTATCGTTTTATGATGCATGAAATAACGCCACACGTAAAAGTGAATGGTGCTACTTATATCCATTGATCTTCGCGGCTTAGCTCCTTTAACATAACAGACATGCACGAGTAAAGGTGGTATGCACTCTGTGAAGTGTGTTGCTGGAAAAAGACAGTGTAGTAAATGCAGTGGGCACATCCTCTTACTAGCATTTAGTGAACAACATACTGTGACTGTGAACATGTAGGTACAATTTACACACGACCAACACCACGTGTCCTTTTCATTATGTTCCTACTTTTCTAATAATACTGGGGTCGAGGCACACTACTCTGGCTTAAAATTCAATTTTGTTACATTATTAACGTTACTTAAATTTAATCATTTTCCGGCATATATTCAGTTTACGTTGAAATGGCTAAGAGTCCTATTACAAATGCACAAAACCACGATATGTCGGACTATTGATTCTGGAAAATGTACATTTTTCATGTGATAAGAATTAAATTATTACAGGTCCATTGTAAAGTGTAAATTTTTTAAGGAAAATAATTGGCTCAGAGCTAAAAGTGTAGGGTTTGACTTAAGACCAGAATTTTATAGAAGCTAAAACTAATGTTTACATTCACCCCGTAAAAGTAGTTTCATTTGCTTTTTTATATCGTCTATAATATATATACATATATATAGCAATCAGACTTTTGATAAAAAATGTTAACAACAAAGAACAAAGTTGTATAAGAGTTGATGAAAGTTAATTATGTAAAGCAAATTAAGTGAAAGTGTCATTTTAATAAATAAAAAGGATCAAAATTGTCTCTGAACTGATGGCACCTACCTACATGAGTGATGGAGCATTTGTAATTTGTTTTTCTCCTTTATTTCCTTTTAAGCTAACGTACATAGAGTTTGCAAAATTTTACCGTTCGTACTAACATACCTTTGTAATTGAATTTATTTGGAACATCATCAAATTGACATGATTCCCGTTATGCTAAAATTACTTTCTTTCATGTAGTTGCTGGAAAATTGCTCCATGATGACGAACCAGGCAAAAAACGAATGTAGTAAAGTTTAATAATGAAGCTTTTCAAGCACAAGTACATACGTAACACACATAATAACTTTACAGTAATTAAAGTGAAAGTGCGTAATATTGATAATCTACTTCAGTATAAAATGATAAAAGCAATATAGACTGCTCTCGGAAATTAATTGGCCTGCTCATAAACTTTGCATTAGCTATACATTGCTAAAATGTGTGAAATTCAATAATACTGGAAATTTGATGAGAATGGAAAGTGTATTACACATACAACACACTGCGAACTGGCAACATGTGTACGTAATGGAAAGTGAAAGTAATGTAAATGTGATATGACCGCACTCTATATTTTATTTCTAATAATACGATTTGTACGGGCATATGTTTCACTTCTTTAAATAAATAGCCATTTAAAGCATCAGAAAGAAGAACAAGTCGATAGCTTTCATTAACGGCACTCAGGATTATAATTGTTGGCTTGATAATTAAATTGGTACGAATAATTAGATATACCTAAAGTGCTTTTGTGAAAACCGTGTGGGCGCAAAATAAATTTTGGCCTGGCAGTAAGTAACGATTCAATGTGTTCTCAATTTTCACCATCGCCTTTCGTTTCAGAATTAAGTTTTGATACAGGAATGAATACAAACAAAAAACAAACGTCTACATTAAATTCAAATATGTACATACAATATGTCTGACAATATTATGTTACATGCTGCTGCTAGTGAGACCCNTTGATACAGGAATGAATACAAACAAAAAACAAACGTCTACATTAAATTCAAATATGTACATACAATATGTCTGACAATATTATGTTACATGCTGCTGCTAGTGAGACCCCAATAAATATGCTCCTCATTCGTGCTATTATTGTAATATTCACTGTGGGATAATGCATATGTTGGCACAAATAAAATTTTCGGGGTTTCTCTCCAGAAAGGAAACGGAAAGAAGGGGCAAAACGTCAACAACAACTGGAATGAAGCTGACAGAGAAATGTAGTTGTAACACTGTTACAATTTCAAAGGAAAACAAGCGACCAGATAACAAGTGAATACGGCACTTCATTTCATGAACTTAGCATTTCTGACAATGTGTACATACGCCCGAATTGGAAGGAAATTCTGATCTAAGAGAGTTTGCTGAAAATTACGAAGCACACAAAGCAAACAAGGAAAGTATGCTGTTGAAGTGTGTTCTAAAATGTTGACAGAAGAAAAGAACATGGTAATAAGAAGAACTACTTGAACAGTTACGCACTCCTACGAGTATACATACTTTTGTCGCAAAATCATTCAAAGCATCGAAACAAGTTACAATTATTCGCTCCCAAATGCGTTCAAGAGAAGCAAAAAAATTGCCGATGGAATGTTTACGCGTCTAACCCCCCTCCGTTTATTGTAATCCGAGAATTCTTCGAATGCATTTTTGTAATTGAGATGCCTATAAATAGGTAAAACCGCATGAATGTAAGACTGTATTAACAGAACATAACAATATTGACTTCTATCCTTTCGTGGAGGCGATTTTACTCATTACACTCATGTATACATTTCTGGCAGAAATAAAGATCTTTTCCCATTTCTGTTTTGTTTCAACTTTTTGGTCTATTTCTGAACACACACGAAAAGCTGTTGAATACTACGGATCACTACCAAATATTTTTCTGAAATAAGAAATCTCGTTCCATCTTTAGAGTGGTAGTCCTAACGAGACGTGAATTTACATAAAAATCTTTCCGTGCTATAAGTAGGTAGAGACAAAAAATGCAGACGTAGCAGTTGTTGGCTCTTGTGAGAGTTGCTCATTTTTGGGATTTAGTCTTTTTAAAAAGTGTCGATTGACTATATGCGCTTTGCATTCTTTTCAATTTCTCCTGTTGTTGGTGTGTAACACACTGGGAGATGCCACGCACACGAGGCAAATGGCCAATGATAGTTATAACATAGTTGCCTATAACATTGCTGCTTGTACTAACTACAATAATGATATGGAAAAGCAGCCGAGTTGTTGATATGTGCACATCTACCATGATGATGATTTTACAAACTGCTTAAAAAGTATTTTAAGACCTGCACCGCATCCTTATCCAAACTGTATGTGTTTTGAATGCAGTTTCTTCTATATACAAGCTTTTGTGCAGTTTAAAAACGATTGAAAAATTCAATGTAAATAAATTAGGAAGTGGAAGGGTAACGAAGAAAAGAGAGAGCACAGGAGGCAAAAAAACGGAAAGTCAGTCACTGTTGTGTTGCATGTGTGACTTGTTAGAATTAGAATTGGTATATATTTTGTCGGAGACAAGGAAAAGTCAAGCTTTGGTTGCGAAGACATGACTCGCTCAATTCATAAGTCAAGAAAGGAGCAGCGCATAGTTTGTACAGCGTTTTCTCTTTTTTCTCTCCGACCCTACTTTATAATTCCTTCCTATCCTGAGATTTTTGAGCAAGACTGTTTTGTCGTCTGTCTGTGGTGGTACATATAATAGAGATGTGCTCGTACATAGATGCTCGGAATATTTATGTATTTTACAAAAGATCACACGATGAAGGTTTTGTGCAACGAGAATAAAAAGGGAACCGGATATCATTACTTACGAGGAGTGCTTTGCTCTGTCTGTGAGATACTCACTAACTCAGATTCTTCACACTTTTACTTCTTATTTTCTTCTTTCTTTTCCCTTTTTAAATAGGCAAGAGGGAGAGACCCAGAGACAGAGAGGGAGAAGAAGACCTTTCTGTCAGTTTAACAGAAGTTGTAGTAAACGCTGTACTCTTCTGCAAAATATCTGTCTCGCTCAAGTGTTGCTGTTTTGATGCACACAGATTTTTCAATGACAAAAATAGATATTCCCAACCGTTTTACATCATCAGAAGAAATAAGAAGTGTTTAAAAATCAGAGTTAGTTTACCAAATGTGTAGTTGAAGGAGTAGTAAACACTCTCATCACGAGGCGTACTTCTCATATTCGTTGGAATGACTATTTGCTGCCTCTCTCTCTCTCTTGTTTTGTTGTTATAACTTTTATTTATATTGACTAAACTATCTGTCGGACGACTGCAGTCACTGTTGTTGCTGTATAAAAACACGATTGCCGCATGGCTACATGATGATGAAGAGCACCGAAATTGTTAAAACTGACTTGCGGCAAATAATCTGTATGCATGCATAGCAAAATTATTATTTTCCTTGTAAAGATACGGTGATGTATCATTTTTCAACCTATTCAAACCTCGACAAAAGATAAAAAGCTGTCACATGTTTCTGTATAAAACCAGATACCACACTACTACAAAGAGGCGCCAATGCGCCTTAGTGCCTATAAAGCACACACGTGCGGTCATACCTAAGTTACACACACACTCGTGTAGGTAAATACCATTTTATTTGGAGCAATGTGGAAATCTTTGTTTTTGAACTCAACGAAATTTCTTGCATACCATGAAGCAGATTTAAAACTGTGAAATTTAAATAGGTACTGGGTAGAAGTTTCCTATGTGCCTAATGCAAGCCGCATGCAGTTTTTCTTTAATCCCATTAATTCTACCGCCTTATCTTTTAAGAACAAATAATCAGTGTCGAGGTTTGATTATGGTCGACGTTGTATACACCGTACAAAATACATATTCATTATTTCATTAGGTATCGTTACTTAGAATGGGGGACCTATACGTACGAAAGAAAGGCAGTGTGTGCATAAGGATTATGAAACATGTTGGTTTGTAGTTCGTACTGCGTACGAAATACCTCTACTCCATCCAACGTCGTAGTCTCGTAAATAACTTTATGTATTTTTTTTGGTAAAAAGGCGGCCTGCTTATATATTGCAGCATTGCTCATTTGACGTGTTTGATGATAATACGACTTATTAACATTATGGATAATCTCTGTATCCACATGTTTTTCCTTTCGGATTATAATGTGAAATGGAAAAGGAGCTACACCGCTCCATTCTCTAGTTGCCAGAAACTTGAAAAGAAACTAGAATTAGACCACTAGCAAACAAGTACACTTACACACACACACACACGCCAATGGTATGCATCGAGTAGTTTTTGCAAAGAAACGTGCATGGATGCTATACGTATGCATATTTTAGTTTGTTTCAATGCTAGTTACAGTTATCAACAGGCATTATCAGCTTTTATACAAATGAACTGCTTGAAAATGGATGGACTAAAACATTTTTTATTCTCTTTATAAACTGCACGCTTAGAGAAAATGCATTGAATAAAATATGCCTTTCTCCTTTCTCACATTGCCATTACGTTTTTTTCAGATACATGTTCCATATATAATATTTATCTTTAGACAGCTACTGCCACTACTACTGACATGCTATGCATGTAGAGTACTGGCAGATCACATCAGGCTCATCAGTATCAACAAGATCGTCATCTTTTTAGAGTGATCATATCATATCATGTTCATGAATCACAGTCGTCACTTGTTTCATTTTGCCATCCTCATCATCGTCGGCGTCAAAACTTTTTTTTCACTCAAATTAGTCAGCTTTCAGTCAAGAGCCAATTTTTTCTCTCCTTTTCTTTAGCTCCCATTTTGTGCACCACTACGTGTAACCATGTCGTATCTTTTACTTTTATGCTGAAGAAACGCTACGTATTCAAATAAAAAAGCACTACTGCGCCAGACGGGTGCACTGATAGAAAGTATGGGATTATGTGTTATATGTTGTACGACAGATGAGAAGTAGGTACTATTTCGGGTGAAATTAGAATAAAAAATGCCGTATTCTCGCTTATTCGGAGAAAGAAGTCAAGGCGTGGACTTTGCTTCTCTTAATTCTTCTTATTATCTTCATTACTCTCTGCTGCGCGGAGTTATGCTTCGTGAGTATCAGCCAAGTAAAATGTGAACGAGAATAATGGATGAGGGTAAAAGTGAGCAAGCCAGTTAAAATTCAACAAGCAGAAGAAGATTTAAGCTAATTTATTTAGCAGAAGGAGAGCATTTCAACTGGTTGTTTTTGTGTACTCACGTAGCATTCGAAGAAAAAAAACATCTCTAATCCGGATCGTCAAAAAGATCATCATATCAGCATCGCCATTATCTTCATCAACCTCTACGCTGTTTTATAGTGTACTGTACCGATATGCTGAAGATATGATGAAGCTGGTGATATTGACTCTCCCACTTCTACGTATATATCTTACACGAGGGAGAGAGAGAGAGAGGGCGAGCTTTATAGTATTCAATATAGTAGTAAACCTAAGGAGAAATATTATATGTACGTGATCTCTCTCCTCTTCACTGGAATACTCATTTGATGAAAATCGTTCAGAAATAGTTGCACAACAAGACCATATAGTGTTACTGTCTGGTTCAAAGGATTCTTGGCAATTAATACGTATATATCTTCCTGCCTTGTTTTCTAGCAGCATTATAAACAATATATATAGATAGGTATGCATCTCTCTTTTTGCAAGTTGTTACAAGTTTACGTTCTTTACTCCAACAAAAAAAACAACCAACTTGTAGAAATGGTAATGGCAATCCACTATTCAATTCATGGGCTTCACATTTCTCCACTTGCCCATTTCCCGTTCTTATCTCTCTCCCTCTGTTGTAGCCAGTAGAGAGTGGTGGTTACTGGTAAGCTGCTGTCATATTGGTGGCAGAAAAGGCAATCTTTGCGCAAATCACTCATCGTGAGATAAAGCATAATATTTCTTATCTATATGTTGTCTGCGCCTCTATGTATCAGCGTACGCATTTGCCATATTTGTTCTCCAAGTTGGGTAGTTATTATTACTATTGTCGGTTCAAATTTGCTGGAAGCAAACACCAGCAATAAAAGTAGACGAAGGAAGGGCAGTTCTGTGCTGATATTTTTGTTATTAATAAGAAAATATTATTTAATACGTGGTGTAATCATTTGCGCTGTGTTTGTACATGCACACCAGATTATCAACACAATTTAAGAAGGAGCATAAATAAAAAGCAGCTCGGTAGTAGTACTCGTCCGTATTCTGTGTAGTACAATGTAACCATTCTGATGGAAAAATGGAAGGTGGACGAGTTAGGAGCTTCGTAATAAATGGGTAGGTATCACCACGATGAGTTTTGCCGTCTTTTATATTCATCACTTTTCTTATCCTTGCGCGTGTATGTTAGGCATGTTTAGTATATTTTAAAAAGTTATTATTACTAGTACAGCACGATACCGGCTGTTAAATGATAGCAAAAGAGCATGTAGTCAGTGACCAGCTATACGACGTTGTAGTGAAGAAAGTCAGTTTTTAAACAGGGTACAGTGTTATACACTTCCAACACCGCACACACAAGGCAATGATGTGATGATACGCGTTTATCATTTTAAGTCAACCTTTTGAAACCCCGGTATATAAACTTGAGCCTGGCGACGTTTACATGTGGAGTGTTGTAGCTAGGTTTGATCTTTATATATACATTTACATATTTGTAGTTAAAATCATGAAATTATAAAAAACAAAAGGTTATTGCTTGATGCCTAATAGAAAAGGGAATAGAAATACGAGGTGTACATGCTGATGTATCTCAACTGCGGCACAAACCACTAATTTATTAATACTCAAAAAATCTTATTTAAATTGTGCTGACGAAAAGGAGAATAAAATGATTGAGCAACGCTAGTGAACAATTCCACAGGTAGGGAATACCGATGTGCCCACGAATGTTGAAAGATTGTTCGGTTCCTTATTTTTTATTCATTGAAATATGTACACCTATGATAACTTCTATTTTGTATCTTTTGTGCTATGTATTACTGTAAGACTTGTTTAAAAGCAACTTCATAACGTATACCTTGACAAGACCATGTCTACCTACACAATCCTCTCTTTGCATGCATCGTCGTCATATGAAGTCAACGCTAACAAAAAGCAACAAAGAAAACTTACCTATTGGTTCATACATAGAAAGCGTTCCTAGCGTTCCCCATCAGCCATCAGGTTCAGCCGTCTTTTCGTGTTGGCTCATTCTGTGTAATTATAATAGGGCATGGCATATGTTTAGTTGTCTTTGCATGGACATTTTCTCAACCGGTCGGGTGACAAACAATAACGTACAAACTCTGTATGGATAGTCGTAGTTTGGACGGTTCGATCCAAGCAGTCATGCAGATGTGGTCAGGAGAAATTCTACGTTAGTTAAAAAGGTTAGAACAAGATATTCATACAAACAATAACATAACAATATAATGAAAATGACACCACTTCCGTTTCTTCCAGTTTTTTAAATAATAGCATATAGTTTTAAAAAAATAATTGATTACATTTTCGTACGGTGACGTGATCCTCTCATCCAGAAAGTTATGAAATATAATTTTGGTCACAAGTATGCTGTTTTTCTTACTGCGTACTTTCATGGTCAACATACTTCAGTTTTTTTCACTAGAGAATCTCTCGTATGGCTTATTATTCGTGATCAACATTATTCATTATAATTTTCTCTTTTTGTGTATTGAACAAGACCTGCTGGCAAATGGGACCTTGGTTATTGAATAACAAGTAGAAAATTGTACCTATTGATTGGTTGTCAATTTATTGATGATATCCTAAACATTACATTTTCGGCTGTTGGAAACTTGCTCTTTGTTTCAGCTCAGCAGCAATCCCCTGCACTTAAAGTGGTAAGCTGTTTTGTGATTGGAACTGGTTACATATTTTTGCCGTAAAATGCGACAGAAAGGGATCGTACTTTAAAGGTTGCAATTGTGGAATCGAGCTCCCCATCATCATCATTATTGTATAATAGTGCGGTTGTTGATGATGACGACGATAATGATTGTATCATCAAAACGGCTCAACTGTTGATGGTGATACTGGTTGTCGACAAACTTAAACATTTTTCGCATGCAGGCAAACAACATTAAAGACAAGATAAATATTTTTTGTCATACACTTTTTACCCATCATCACCGCTCTCATCACACAGCAGACATCTATACCGAAAATTGTAGAAGATACCGATGGAATGTACTGTTGGACTTGGCTATTTTGCTGGTTAGTTGCTACACAAAGTGTTCTAGCACCATAGCCTTTTATGACAGTTCGATTCACCTCCCGATACAAAATATCTTGCTCATTTCCATCTTGGGCAAAAGGAATGATGAGCGAGACTCCAGCTAGGTTGTTCACAAAAGATGGTAAAACTGTATCTATGTGTGTATGTGCACTGTGCAGATTGCATACATTATCCAATATCACCAAAGGCATTTCAAGCTTTTTTACATCTTATTGAAACTAGGTATAGTGTACATTCGTGTTACACTCGATGATAGAAAGAGCATCGTCTTCACAAAAACGCGTCGACTGAGAAAATAAGGTCTCAAGAATGTTTTTCAAAAGTTGTGTGTGTGCATTGTGACTCAAGCAAGAGAGAAGGCAGAAGAAAAGGAGAAAAAAATGTTTTGCTGGATGATGTAAAAGGTGAAAATATGTAGCTCCTATTAGTCATAATATATTCTTATATAAAGTTCATAATGTTAATGTAATATTATTATTATAAATGTGTATGTGATATGACAGGAGCTAGAAGTAGTGATGTGACCATGATTATTATTATGACTGGGATAATATGCCAACAACAAAGTCAATAATAATATTACAACAACTGGATATGCAATCCGCGGCATATGCTTAACGAAATTGGTGTAGTAGTAGTAGTAGTAGTAGTAGTAGTAGTAGAGGTACGTATTATACTTCTAAAAAAGCGAAAACTCCTTACCTAAACGTATCTACCTATACATATTATTTTTCTATTAGACCAGTGGTTCTTCCCCTCTCACAACAATTATGTGAAGACTTTGTTGCCGGTAGGCACCACACCGGGTAGTCGCACACAAGTTGTGTTTGTTGCGAGCAACATGTTTCATTACAGATGAATGTGGGTATTTACCAGACACTACCTACGACGAATGTACAACCTATTGTTATTATATGTATTCTGTGCCCATTGCGTGAATATGAAAATTGACATATACATAAGTGTATAAGTGTTGATGATGATGACGGTGAAACAAACGAGGAAGGCTCTAGAAGACGAGCAGATATAGACAGATGAACGGAGGCCCAAGCTCATCATGAGATTGTTAGTGAAATGTATGTGTTAGTTGAAGTGTAACCTTTTAGCCAGGTTATAACTCATGTAGCCATTACACAGTTCAACTAAGATCGTCACTCTTTCATAATAGTATCTTATATAGGCATGCACACACAGATATGTGCATGTCGGCCGGTATATATTGGTATAGGTATGTATGTGTCTACATAACAGAAAGTTGATCAGCATTCATACGGCAAGACAAGCAGAAAGAAGAGTTTATACCTGTGTGTGTGTGATGTTGATGATGATTGTGATGCTGACTGATGCATTGTATCTCAACTTCACATCAACATCACATCGGTATCCATGCACAAAACGAGAAAAAAACCAAACCTTTTTGGACAACCTTTAGCTTTTGTATCGCTCAGTTTTATGTACATATTATCACATATCACCACAAATACGTGTAAATGCAGCAAAATATTCCTACCTAGATTTGAAAGAGAGAATTGTATTAGTGTTTAATGTGATGGAACAACAACACCAACAACATCCCTCTCCACTGCATACGATGCATATTACATAGTTCTGGTCAAAAGAGTAGGTATTTAGGTATTACTACAATGAGTTTATAATATGTTGGCCCCTAAAATCTGTAGTTATATTAGCCAAATGATTCAACGTGCTGCTTGCTTCCAAGTTTTCTTTTCTCTCTCTCTCTCACACACACTTGCTCTCTTCCTCCCAACTCCTCAGCAGCTTTTTTGTCCGGTCGGGCCAACGTCGTCTATTAGTGGTTGCTTTAGTATTACCAAAAGGAGTTATAATGGCATAATATATTAACCACATATTATGAGGCTTACTATGAAGGTTATTGCTTGCTTTCTGGTGACGGTGGTGGTATGTCTACGATGCGATATTATTATTATTATTATTTAGTTTTTTGTCGTAAAAAGAGGTGAAACTACTTTAGCGTTTGTTTGAATTGAATTCGTTTCTTTATGTCTGGTTTTTTGTCCACGAGAAAGAGAAAGAATGAAACATGCATACGTAAGCAAAATAGCAGAGAAACCAGATATATTAATGAATGTTCTTTACCTGGTCATAAGTACATAATAATATTGTGTTTTTGGTTCATCCGTAAGCTCACCTGAATACATTATTACACTGTGTCCACTCCTAGGTACATAACACATATAAATATAGCGACTTTTTTCAGTAAACGTGCTTTCATGATACACACATCCGTCGTAGTTTGCAGTACCTAGTCACACACACACAGGTAGGCAGATATTATATTTACCAGAGTGCTCTTAGAAAAACCAAGAAGGTGCATGTAATGCATACGTGTGTAGCTTGTTGCTCTCTTATAAAATAAAAATAATAAGTAATGATGAGGACGGCGGCGATGATGATTATGCACAATACAAGCAGCAGCGGCAGTACTAGCACCTGTAGACGAAAGGTAGAGTACGTTCACTCTAGATGAAGATGGTTCTCTTCTCCCTCTCGCCGCTCTCTTCTCTCTCTCTCACTCACACACTCGCATTTCTATTCTTCTAGATTATTGTTGCATTACTCCGTCCGTGTGCTCACTTCTTGGTTTTGCTTTTTTCACAATCCCCATCTCATCGATGTTGTTTATTATTGTATAGATTTACCTCAGTTTAGTTAAACTTTTGTGGGCAAAATAGTTTTCGTACCTTTTATATGAAAAACTATCGAGAGCTGCCTCATCATCATCATCATCATCATCAGCAGCAGCAGCAGCAGCAGCATTATATCAGCATGTAATGATATAATGAGTATATAGAAACGAGTGAACGGATGAACAAACACTTATTGAAGTAAGCCAAAGCTTATGAAGAGAACGAGGCAAATCTCCTGCTGCTGCTGCTGTTGTGTTTAATGTATGTATCTATAAAGCCAACATACCACTTCATAATGATATTATGTATAAATTTGTGAGTGTGCTCTGATGATGCAGTTGCTCTTTTTTGAAAAGAAACTGACGAATGATGATGATGATGATGAGCAATGTGATATCATGATGATATAACCTAACTGATGTATTCCTTCTTTACGTCCATGTATTCCTTTAGAATTATACAAGATTTTATTTTATTTTTTGTAAATCATCGTCTGTCGGTCGGTAGTCCCTGTCAGTACATTTCTAAGCGTTTTTCAAAATTTTGATATAAAAATAGTGTAACCTCCTCGTGAATAGGTATACAACATAAGTAAGGAATAAACTTATGAGCAAAGAGATGCTCTAATCATAATATTATAATATGATGTATTTTTGTAAAAGTATAGCGAAATGAGGTGTATGGATACAGGTACGTACCTGAAGTTGTGTTTATATACAAGCAATTGCGTATACCATGTACCCGTGTCCACTGTAGAGTTTCCAGGATGAGAGATCAACAAAGTATTTTTTTGTGTTTGAAGATGCTCACAATTTATGTAAATACGTACTGGTAAGTGGTAAACTACCACACTCACTGGACACACCTGAGAACATTTCATCTTTAGAGTGATGATGATGGTGACTGTAAGACAAAAATCATCAAAAGAAAAAAAGATGAGGGAGAGGGGAAGACAGAATGGTTAGGAAAAAAGGACAACTGTTCATAAACACTTGGGCATATAATCATTATATGCCTTAGGAGAATTGAAAAATGCTCTACTCATATATTGATAAAAAATAAACACAATAGGACGCGATGCATGCATTCTGCGTTGATACGTAAAGGTATATTTTCTTGTGCTCTTATAAACCAACTTGATCATGCATTAACTAATACGTATTTTAAAAGGAATCTTGTCTTTAATAGACATGATCTAAGAAAGGTGAGTTGAAAGAAAATGAGAAACGAGGGAAGGTACAATAAATATTTTTCTAAGGACATGGGGTTAGAGATAATGCACAATAAATACAGATTGCTCGAAACTGTGCTGGCTTTCACACGTCATTCCATCCAGAATAGACAAAAATTCGAATTATCATGATTACAGTTTTAGGCCTGCCTTCAGTTACTAACAAGAAGATGCCGCTACGATGAACCATCATGCATCATCTCTTTTTTAATTTTATCGTCTTTATCCGTATTTCTATCGATTTGGAAGAAAAACTTGAAAACAAACTAACGGTCACTAAACATTTGATTTAAAATATATCAATATCAACAGCTTGGAAAGCCTAGTTATGCAGAAATGATAAAGTGTCCCGCTCAATAAATATGTATGTAGTGCTATCGGAGAATTTTTTTGAAATATCACAAAAAAGTGGCGTGCATATGATGCTGGTTAGAAATCACGTCCTGAGTTGTTACAACACTCAATACAAAATTAAAAACTAATATATTTAGCTCATTTTATCTTCCATTTTTCTGTATGGACGAAGTACGTGCTGTTGAATATGGTTGCTATTTTGACAACTCCGAATTATGGATAAATATGCACATAGAAAATTAAGCACGTTGTTGTAATCATTACTACTTTTGTGTTACCAGCACAGTAGTATCAAAACGATAGTTTGTTTTGAAAACTAATAATTTATTCATGTCTAATAGCATGAAAATACATTGCGTTTCCTTTCTATATATTATGTATACGTATCAGTATCACCAACCACAACGTGTAAACATGATTGTATTTTAGCACATATTTGCAATGAGGAAAGATGAAACTGACGATAGTGCTTAAGAGACAGAGAGCTGGCTAACAGGGATTTACAATCACGCCATTTTAAACTATGCAGTACATTTTGTTACATCCAGCGTATTGGCAATAGAATTACAGTGTTTCATATGGACAATGCCATGCCAAAGTTGCTTCATGCTTCCGTGACATTTGTGAGAGAGCATGTTTTCATGCATGATAATTATTATTAATATGGTAGAATGCAGATACAGAAACTGTCGGTTTCAACCAATAATGTGCAAAATGAGCTCTGTCTTACGTAGGTAGTCGAATTTGCTTAATATTTTCTCGAATTCTTGAATATCCGGATGCTAGATTTGCAGCTCCTTGATTACCTAAAGATAATAATTGCAACCATTTGAAACTACTTCTATAGTAGATGAGCCATTTTAACTTGTCTCACGTGCTCACTGGCCAACTCTGATGAGCTTTAAATGTATAAAAATACATTTTATTTCCTTGCGGCAGTCAAGCATATATGTAACTTCCTTTCTAAATTTAACTCATGTTTGGAGTGACTACCACGGATTATGATATTACACAAGTTGTTACCGTTCTCTATTTTATTTTACAAGTATGATGTCAAACTATCTTTAAATATTATCTTCATATATTTTCCCCCATGTGCATATGACACCATACGTGTATATTGCCGACATTGTGGTACAATACAACTCGAGCAAAACTGGAAAAACAATTATTATGATTCTCATTATATTTTCTTTCTTGTTTGAATTGTAATGTTAGGACACAAATAGTGTGAATACCATTTTGCGAAAATTTTAATGCGGTAGACAAAGATAATGGGAAAGTTACATCAAACACGTAATAATGTAATATCAGTATTATCATTTTATCCGCTATAGCATCAGTATCCTCTCGAAGCGCAACTTTTTAAAAAGTTTGCCTTTGACTAACAGCGCAAAGGTGATTGTGTTGTTAGGTTTTGAGCAAGCAAAAAAATTTACTTGTATGCATGCATGTGTTTAACGAATTCAGATAGCTACTAACTACCTTAATAATTTTTTCGTGGGGACGGAAGCGACGACCTTATCTCGCTCATCAAATCGTGTACTGTTGTGGCAAAAAAAGTAATGAATGAAAAGCTTGAGTTAAATTTTATCCACAGTTTACTGGTAATTTAGTTTTCTGTATATTTAGAAAGGTCTAAAATGTGTTATCGTGTAAGATTTTTTTAGTACTTTGAAACCCAAAAGGATATTTTTTCTTTGTGTCACGGTCTGCAAGACAGTAACAAAGCATAGGTACATCTACGTTTTCCTGAAGACTCAGGAGGAGGAAAGTGTTTGAATAAAAGCGTTTATATCACTAGATATTGCATAATGTTAATTTTATGTTAAGTCACTAAACAAGAACAACACGAAAACTCATGCAACTGTTAAAAAGTTTGATCATGAATTTTTTTGTGGCGGATTATCAGTTGGCTCTTTTTGTGTGAAGTATTATCATCGGAACAGTAGCGAAGCATCTTACTTTTAAGGAGTTACTTGCTCGCCGCAAATGAAGATGCTAACGAAGGACAGATGTAACATTGGCGGAAAACTGTGAAAATATTTTCTAGGGGATGATGTGCGGTCATACACATATGTTATGTTGCCCACACATATTTCAGGCGGACTAGGTAACGGTGAGCATGTGCCACACGAAGATGAGAATCTTTCTTTATCCCGCATGGAGCAAACCAGACCCGCATCTTTCCATTCTTCCTT
This sequence comes from Callyntrura sp. NNG-2020, assembly GCA_027744055.1. NCBI lineage: Eukaryota > Metazoa > Arthropoda > Collembola > Entomobryomorpha > Paronellidae > Callyntrura > Callyntrura sp. NNG-2020. The sequence goes on along the minus strand of JAHZNE010002820.1, from coordinate 682 downwards.
TTGGCTTGAGCTCTCCAAGAAAAGAGGGGTGCATATCGTCATTAAATGATTGTGTAAATATAGACCAGTTCTTACGCACTAAAGATTACAACCAGTCTGAAATAGTGTTCTACGCTAAACTAGGGTTTGAAGGGGAAAGGAAGGCGCGCAAAGATGGTAAAAATTGCTGTCTTGGCACGTGGCTTGACATCATAGTTACCACAAGGAGCGTCTACAATCCGAACAAAGAAGAGAATAACGTAAAAAAAAACAACATAGCGCTGCTGTAAGCAGGATCAACGCAGCAGAGAGCATTTAGAATGAAAACAATGTCTCATATAGAGACTACAAGAGCGGTGCACTTGAAAATGTAGAGCGCTCCGTGCACGTTCCAAAGTTTAACGTTTATCACGACAGAAAATACACAATTCTGTTCGAGGAGATGCACAGATGCATTACCGATTGCATCACAGAGCTGCACTTAAAATTCTCGCTAAAGAATGAAATGCATAAAAACACTGAATACGGAGAAAGACAATATTCCACATATATAAACATTTATACAGATAAACATTCCTGAATTTCATGCACTGTGTACACACAATTCCACGTTTCAAATTTTTTGTTCTTCCTGAAATGCATCCACTAAATTTTACTTTGTACCTTATTCCCTTAAACTACTGATATGTACCCATCATATGTA
>JAHZNE010002819.1:0-21895 GCA_027744055.1 Callyntrura sp. NNG-2020 | reverse complement strand
GAGGGGGGGGGGGTTCAAATTGCGTATATGTATACCACTGAAAACTGATGAATTTTGGAGGCATTTCCGTAGGAATAAAAGCTGCGTATTGCATATATGAACCAGGAAACACCACAGTTTCTAAATTTGTTTTCTTCCTACTCATCACTCCTCTTACAATGAAGCTTTTTGGCAGAAGCTCTAAGATTTTGACCAAACGTCGGCCCCCGCGCGTACCCTAGCAGTAAAAAACAAATCCCCTATAAATGCTTGTAGGATTCTATTTTCACGGATTTAATTCCAGGGTATCTCCTCAAATATTTAGAAACGCACACCTGTTGTACCATTGCGCTACCTGTGTTCCCTTACAATCCTATATTAGCTTTTTACATAAAAAATGCAAAGTTTATTTTTTTGTATTATATTCTCTCTATCCGTATTACATTATACCTTACGCTCAATATAATATATAAATATACATGCAATCACCTGGCTATATATTTCAAATTATCGTCTTCATCTCCCCCCGTGATCATCTAAAGCCAGCAATAAAGAGCCACCATGCACCATCAGCAATAATAACAAGAGGACTGACTATCCTCTAAAAGTATGTTGCGGTGATTTTCATTTAGTTACTGCGTAGATAGTTACAATTTAGCTGGTTGTGCGTGCATGCGTACGTTATTATTACGTACAATTACTATGTACTTTATGACGATATGCAATGAACTGACTCACATCGTCGCATATCGCATACCTACCCACACACAACACATTCTTTGAAATGATAACAGTCTGTTCCTTGAAGAGAGAGAGAGGGAGAGGGTAAAAACTACAGGATTCGACTGAACAGAGAGAAACAAACGTTGGGTATTTGTTGTGTTTTTTTATTTTATACTATTGTAATTTTTATTGTTGACTGTTGCCGAGGAAAGGAACGGTAATAATTGTGGTATGGGATAGCTATAGGGACAAGGGACATGACGATGACGACGACAAGGTTGATGATCGTTATGATAGGAATGCCATACCGAGAGGGCTGCTTTCTTTTTTAAATGTATATTGTATGATTGTCTGTACTATCATCAAAGCTTTTTTGTGTATTTAGCCTAAAACAGATTGAGCATGACGGCTATGATGATGACAAGGCGAAAAGGAAAAAGAAGAAATTAAATTAAACTATAATATAGCAAGGTAAAAACACCTAACAAGACAAGTATTTCCTCCTTGCAATGTGTATAGATTGATGATGTTCGGCATTACGCTAGCTACCTCTGTACTGTTAGTTGTTAGTCTTAATGGTTCATAGCGTTCATTGAAAAAACTATCTAAATTTAAGTCTGATATATAGGAGAGATTTGTAGTTACGAGTCGACTCTAGACTAAATGTACTTTGACTTTGATTGACGATATTGAAAAGGAAATTGAGATACTTTTTTATGCGTCTTCATCTTGCTCCAATGTCTATTATTGTTCAAGGACTGTATGCATGCAANTTTTATGCGTCTTCATCTTGCTCCAATGTCTATTATTGTTCAAGGACTGTATGCATGCAACAAGAGTGTAAAGAAGCAAAGTTTTTTTAAAAAATTTAGTCGTTTTCCTGCCACACACAATGCAGAGAGTTCATACAGAGGTGTACCTATCATTATGATATATTGTTGAGCCGAGATTTTTTCGCAATATATGGGTTGGGTGCTTTCAAGGTTAAAATTTCAATTCCATAGAGATATAATAACTGTATAAAGCACACTAATATTAATATTCCATTATCATCAGAGGCAGCAGCATCTCTCTGCGATTACTGCGATACTAATACATTGTTAATTCATTGTTGTGTGGTGTCACCTGCACCTCTCCTCTGAAAATGGGTACCTACGTGCGTACACTGCATGCGGCGGCCATTGCATTGGTTGTGGATTAGAAAATAGATTAAACTTTTAAAAATTGAATCCGCGTTTCTATATTTTAGCGCTGCTGCTGTTGTGAACGCATAAAGTGGTATTTTATAATGGAAAAGGAAGTTGAGGTATTTGTATTTGTTATTAAAAAAGTGAAATGGTAAGTGAGCGCAACAACATTTTTTTCGATCAAGGAGGGATAATAACCATGTCAATACCTACAATTACAGACACTACAATATATGATCATCAAAATTTATGAATAAAAATTTGTTTCACCTTGACATTTCATGATATAAAGATCTCAACAAAGCAATCACAATATGTCTACCTTTTGTGTGTAGAACCATTAGATTGCGATTTTATTTGAGCAATTACGAATGTTTCACTGTTTTGAGTCCTACGAAAGGAAGTGTGAGCACGCGTACAGATGTTCACGGTATGTTTATGAACATGAAGTAATAGTAATAATAGCTGATAGTAAAGACGTGGTATTATCAATTAGTACCTGCGATTAAATTTGTCCGTCCGCTCTCTCAAGCTTCATCCGCCGTTCGAATGTGCGCATGAGAGATGCGCATTGCATTCGGCACTCAACTTGATTAGTTTGCATATTATCATCATATAGTACACACACATATACATACTCCCATTCATGCATCCTTTATGATAATACTGACTTTTGCTGACTATTAAAACAAGTAAAAACCTTGTTTGGTTATTAAGCATTCCATGATCATCATCATCATCACCACCACCACCAAATTTTCATCGACATTTAACCAACAAGAAGAAACGTTTGTTCCATTTCAATTGATGACGTTTTGATATTTTGACTTTGACTCTCTCAACCTATCATACCTGGCTTTAGTGGGATTACAATTACAGATAAATAAACACATCCATCTTGAACCTTCATCGTGCATTATTCCAATAGTATGTTTTATTACGCTGGTATTATGACATATTATTTATGCTGCTGCTGCTGCTGCTCGTTTGCTGATATGCGGTTGCGGTTCAGTCAAGGAAGGAAGATGATGGATACACAGACAATAGTATCTAATATCATCATAGTCATCATCATCATCATCATCAGAACTCAATACCAGCACCACCACTCGCACTCATCAGACAGTCAGTAGCAATTGGTGTTCTTCTGCGAAGGGCTATTTGCATGCAAAAGACGTATTTCTCCTTCTTCTTGGTCATCTTTTTGGCAGTAATAATAACCATCCCCCATCACACACACACACACAAACACACTCACCAACTACAAACATCCTCATCCTCCTCCTCTTCGTGATGGAGATGGAAACGAAAGGTAGCTAAAAAGAAGAAGAGAGAAAAAAAGGCAAAAGTGATGCTGATGTTGTTTTGGGGATTATTTCATTCTACCCTGTATAATAGTAGTAAGTAATATCAGGATTTAGATATGCGCGAGAAGAAGACATGCAACGTGGAATTTTGGTGATGATGATGATCATCATGATAATGATTGTGTGGTAGTTCTTGTAAAGTTTGTACGTGCATTCGTCCAACTAGCAACCTCACTACTACTACAACACACGATGATGATGCTGGCAGAGATATGATGATGGCGCATATAGGTAAAAACGTCTGCCTAACTTAAAGTACACCTATGCATCCACATATCTACATACCTATGTAACATCATTAAAATCATCTTATCATTATTATCAGTTTTTATCGTACTCCTTCTCACGTACTTATTAGTAATTCAGTCCTTTGTCGTTATTTTCACAGACCAAAAAAAGTAGTGTCTTGAGTGTTTTGATGAAAATGAGAGAAATCAAAATGTACCCCTTGTAAATTGTAAACATTTTCTTTAGTTTGGTAAAAACTGACAGCCACACCGTTGGCAATGTGTATCGTGTGCTGGGGTTGACGCGTCATTGAGTTGGCCATTTTATTGACTGTTGACTTCTAAAATTTGCTAGTGATTCGCTCACCTTTATGTTTGTAAGGCGAACTAAGGGAGACTGTAGGCATGCATAAGATGATGTAGTAGTAAAGAAGTATTTAACAACTGCGTGAGGAAAAACGTTTTCGAGCATTCCTTGGTTGAGATCTGCACCGCTGCTGTTGGCGTAAGTTGTGTTGGTTGATGATTGTCGGGCTACTTATTTTTGTGACTGGGGGTTTTACAACTTGTACCCAATTGCATTACGGACTACGATCATCTTTCCTTTTGGTTTTATAGCGGTAGCCGTTGTAGCAGGTTTTATCATGTTGGGCCTTCCTGAAGACTTGGGTGAAATGCTTCTCTCGTAAATAAGATATTTAGCTGGGAACGAGGTGGCCTTGGTTGATGGGGATGCTTTCGTTCCAGTCACTATTGTTCCGCAACTAGTAGAGCCACTAGGATGTTATACGTTTCGAATCATGTGAAAGATGTGTAATGTCGTACAAAGATAACGTTTTTACAACAATATGAATCTGCCTACGAAAACCTAGGTGATGATGATGATGATGATGATGGTTTTTAATGGCACAACCAACCGTTGCGTTAATCATTTATGTTCATGGTAATGGTGGTTAGTACGAACGACCGTATTAGGGCTATAAAAAGCAAATCTAATCTAAAACCGAAAAAAAACCTAACATTTTTTTTTTGTTTTTGCTGAGAAAGAGCAGCCGAGCCCTGTAAGAATGATACTACTACTGGTGTTGGTGGTACCAGTTATACGTTCTCGTATTTCGTTACTCATGAAAAGTATTATTCTTCAGGCCACGGCGACGGATTGAGGTCGAATTCAAACATGAGCCAAGAAATGGTAAGAAGATCGTTTCTTTCTTTGATTACTTTCGTGGTCAAAAGAGATATTTTCCCCATGATGATGACTAGGTATACATTTTCCGATTTCTCTACGTGTCTTCGAATTTTTTATATTTTTTTTATCATTAGTGGTACAAGTAACATTGGGCTAAAATGATGGTACTTACCGGCTAGGGGTTGTCACAAAAGCGCGCATTTACGTATAACATATGTTTTGTAGGCTTTTGTGCACGAAATTCAATTCAGTAAAAGTCCGTGCCGAAAGATAGGGTACACGGAACATAATGTAAACTTTTACATGTCTCTGGCTCTGGTTCGTTCGTACTATGACGTACCTACACGTCGTCGTCGTCGTCCGTCGAATTGGTGCTGCTTCAGTGATAGTTGGTTACATAAATTCCTGTTGAGTTGTTTTACGAGACATTCAACATGGTGAAAGATGACCACTAGGCAACACTTTCAAGTGCGAGCATGTAGGTACTCGTACTCTTTTGAAATGTGTGAAACGGCCTGTTCATTTTTGGGCAACTGTACGTTCTTCTCTCTTTTTCAAACACCTGGAACGAAATATGCTGTCTGGATGATGCTTTAATGTTTTTAAGCGTAACATTGAACTCGTCGAAATACTTAAAACAGGGAACTAGGCCGTAGGGTGGAGCCGACGACAATTATTGCGCCTGCTACTTTTGGGATTTTGAGATGGGGATGCATTATAGCATCCCTTACTTGAGCAGAAGAATGGATTCTTTTCTCATGTTTATGGGTAGACAACATAATATTTTCTTCGAGAAAAGACCCAATCGTTAGAATTGGTGTCATGGCTTTTGTTACTCGGAATAATGCAAAATGCTCGTCTTTAAAACCCCATCCTTAGTTCACCAGCTCATGATCTTGCATTGATTATTATTCACTGGGATCAATGGTAGAGGGAAGACGCTAACAAGCGGATGTAACAATAACATCTGCCTTAATAGTGATGGTAAATGGTAAAAGAGATGGATGACACAAGTAATTTTTCATGATAATATGAGGATACGTTAGTTATAAAAAGAGATGATCAGAGACGCATACTTGAATGCGTTGCTTGTATCAATTCTGCTGGGATTAAATTGCACCAATGATCATGTATGAACTTTGTTTGAAATTACTTAATTCAAAATGTATGCACAAGCAAGACACTTGCATTTAAAAAGCGTATGACGTCAAGTTATAGTTTAGTGGAGTAAATATTTTTCGTGGTCCTGCTGGATTATTTAAAGATGATGTCATGATAGTTTTTGCGCACCATAAAACGGGGTTTTATGTATATTACGAATCGAGTAGTCCTACTTTAAAACACGTACAAACAAACCTATTACGAATGGTGTGCCCAATAATGTGTAAAATTGTGTGAATAAGAAGTCTGTCTGATATTTCGACTACCTGGTAACAGAGTTATCACTACTTGTCAATAAACCCCCCGCAGCTTTTAACAACTGTTATAGATTTTAAATAATGTGTCATGTTGCTGCGTGGTTATCATATGCCGCGGTACAGCTGGCGATGGTAAGTTAGATATTATTATTAATAATAATACTACTATAATCCATTAGTTATGGTATCAACAACTATACAAATTGCAATATGACTGAACTGAAGTCTTGATGCAGCGAATTGGTGTAGTTTAGTGGTTACAATGTGCACGACACGGGAAGCCCGAACGAATGCAATTGGCATAAAAAAAGTCGTAAAACAAACAAAGAGCTCCTGAAAGTATGCGCAAGCAATCGAGTTAGTTGACTTAGTTGACTCATCATTTCGTCCATCTATTTCGTTTGAAGTATCATTTGATAATTGTTCATTTTTAGATCCTAACCTCTGTATATATCCCTATTTCCTATTACAGCATTGTGTCAAGAATCGCGTCAATACACTTGTGATCATCATTGATCATGTCATGTTATTTAGTGGACGGTCAGTCAGTGGTATAGAAAATGGTGGAAAGAAAAATACTGTTATTTTTTACAGTACACGTATCACTATTTAACTGGTCACTGGCATAAAACTACAGCAATAATAATAAACTACATAGCATTAGTCAGGTACCTATGTAATAAGTAATATCGCATACTTTTGTCAGGTAATTTTACAAACTTGTCCCGGCAGTCGTTTGCTGTACTGGATTTTAGTTCTGTAGATGCATAGGTAATAGGTAGAAAGGATGCAGAAACTACATTTTAAATTCTTTCTTTGCAACCAACATTGGTAATTGCTTTTTATTATAAGTAATGTGGCGTGCCTGGGTTTGTTGTACAGCTCATGTGCGTACCTTGCGAGATACGTGGAAGTTTTCATATCTTTCCAATCTACACAACAATTTTATGATGCCAAAGCTGAACGTGCAGCAGAGGAGCATGAAATTCTATGCTAATTGTAAGTAGACATAGTAGACGATTTATGACAGACCGTCGCCAAAAAAATTCATGTTGATTGTGATTTGTACCAGACGATAGCTCCCGGAAAAAAGATAAACAGTTTACTCCCCGTACAATGCTGTTGGTATGAGGATGTGAGCGGGAGGCATAGTATTTTAGAAGTATTTGCAAAATATATTAAATTTAAATTTAGTTGCTTCCATATGTGTAGATAGATATAATATAAGAGAAAAAATATCTACGAATTAAATGCATTTAATGAAATAATGATAAAGCATCACAATTCATAATCATAAACTTAGGAAATGGATTGGAGCATAGATTTTCATGCAAGTCATTTAGTGCACTTTTGCACAAAAATGATATTAGTTTTTTAGATAGATCAATTTAAGCTCAAAAAGAATTTTCGAATATCTCACATTTAGATAATAAGTTTTATGTGGCGTTGGAATATTGAAAATGTAAATGTAATCCTATACACACGTATATCGAGGTAATAACTACATATAATTTAATATCGTGCCTAGCATCAAATAGAGTAATCAACCATATTTATTTCACTAGTGGGCCACAATGACTCTTGAGCAGTAGGTAAAAAGACAAATTTTCGTTCGTGTGGTGCGTGTCCATTAGTAAGTAAAACAAAATAAGTTTGAAACCAATGAAAACTCCCTCATAAGAAGTACCTGCTTAATTTTTTGTAAATAATCTTTTTCTAGCCCATTTACAGCTTACACTGTGCTATTCCCACTATTATTTCATTTTACAAGATGAAATTACTTTTCGAGTGGTTTTTTGGTGCGAGTGCACAAGTCTTCTAATGATTTTTGCACACAATTGCAATAAAACCACACACACAAAAACAATCCTACATTTCTTTATTCTCTCCCCTCTCTGTCGTCTCACTTTGCGTACTTTGTGTACCACTTGTCTCCTTCGCTTGTTTGTAGCTCATCTCATCTACTACTACTACTCTTCCTCCTTCTAGGAATCCAGCTTTTTTCCTTGTTAAAATATCTCTTAGAAGAATGGCCGGCTGGTGATAATAATACTGCTCTGCGGATGGTGAAAGAAAATTAAGGAAAAATACAAGCAAAGGGAATTGTTTTACAGTGATTTACAACAATAGCATCACTTGTTCTTTCATTCCACCACAATTTCCTTCTTCGTCTTCTTCGTCTGCCACACGTTCCATCATCTATCTTTTTTCTTCTTGTGTATTTTATTTTACGCTTCGTTTATCATCCCCCAAATGAGAATTCGAAAGAGCCCAGCACAAACAAAAAGTACAAAAAAAACACAATTGAAATGGCGTTATGTTGAGCACCGCGCGTGGTACCCTTCGTCTTGTTGTGTTTGTTCAGTGAGGAGACAAGAAGGAAAATTATTATGACGATGACGATCCATCCTGTCTAGCTATTAGTCTAGCACATACCTGTAATTTGGTGCTTATGGGTCGCAAAAGGTCACCACCACCATCGTTTGTTTTTCGTGATGTTTAATGTACCATAATTTTTAAAAGTCGAGGAAAAAACTTGGAAAATGCGGAATTGGCTTAGAACTTACAACAAGTTGATATTACCATATTATGCTATTTTGTTGTTTCGTAGTATCGTAGTTACCTACTACTAGGCAGTAGTAACTAATATAATAAACTGCATTTTAAAAAAAACGCTTTACTTGCAGTGCACATACATTGTTACAAATTGACGCTTCATTTCGTACAACCAATTGATTGCACATAATAACAATTTCACGTTTGTCAAACGCTTGTTCTATCAGCAAAAGAACACTTGTGTCCGGATTTTGTTAGCGGTTAGTGAAGTTTGAATTACGGACTGATTGTAATGCAAGGTGCCACCTGGTTATATAAAAAAAGCTTTTTAGTTAGTTGTGGTTTGGTTTTTAGGTGTGAATTTGTGAACCAATTGCATTAGCAATTACCGTAATGTTAGAAGATTCGATTCTTCTATAAAACACAATTCAGTAAATTCACTTGGGTGTAAAGTTTCCTGACTGTTGTTTTTTTCTCGAAAGGTATCACCTCTGTAATATAATTCTCTTCGTTGTGTGTAAGTGCATGCGGTTTATTGCTTTGTTACGTCGTATGCATCTTGTATGCAGTTGAAGTTACAGAGTTACAGCAGAGCGATCCTATTTGGAAATTCTGTATTTTTTGTTTGTCAGGTTTACACTTCACACACAAAAAAATTACGTTTGATTCATTATCACATAATATTCAGAATTTACATTAGCATTAGTTCTGAACTGCTTTTGTTGCATCCATCCATCCATCTCATGCAGTTTGGTTTTATCATTATCAAAATTTAGTTGTCAAGATGGATGTTGTCTTTACACCATAGAGTATTGTAAATTACACGAAAAATAACGAAATTTTTCAATTATATAGGCTGAGTTGCTCTCTGCTGTTTTTGTTGCCGTCATATATGACTGAAACTTTAATATATTATGCGTTGATGGTTGATGGTCCGACGAAGACGATAATGTAAATGAGGCAAGAATACCCTGAATGAGGCACGGTTTATCATTAACTAAAAAAAGACACTTTAAGATGCCATTGAGTACACTGTGGTGATAATGTCGCGCATTTTTTTCATATTCTTACTGTTTTCTCTTGAATTTGGAAATGTTTCATGTTCGTGGGAAATTTCAGGTGTTCATCATTAGATGTGTGCAGTATGCAGTTAAATAAGATACAGACTCATCCACGTCATCATCATTATCACACGCAGACTAGGTATCCGCACTTTGACAAACGAACGAATGTGTGGTGTCTCTTTTGCCGTTGCTTGACAGTCACTTCTTCTTACGTACAAACACAAGATGGGAATAATAGTAATATTATATTATTATTATTATGAAGAAATTATGATGATGATGATGATGATGATGATGATAAAGCTGACGACTACTACCCAAGCGGCCGCAAAAACCAAAAGAATTTATGTGAATGTTTGTGCAAAACAACAAGGTTATAACATATATCAGCGGAATAAGAATACAAAATAACTTATGAGCCTCCGTCGGTACGCAAAATATTCTGAATACTTATCATCATCATCAGCAGCATCATGGGATAATTTACTCAAAGTTCAGAGCGAATAGTAGTAGAGGTGGTGGAAAATATGATGGTTGTATTGTGATCGTGGGATGGGATTATGGGATTCTCGTGGTGATGTGGCAGCTAGCAGTACAGGCACACAGGTACGGTTTGATCAACATGCAATAGTACAACAACGCTGCATTGTTGTTGTTCTGTGCTTAAAAAATGATGACAATTTCTGAAGAAAGCAGAAAGAAAAACCTTGTTACCTTTCGGGTTGCTCTTTGACAAGAGGCAATGTTTTATTTGTGATCCATGTTACTAGTCTCACTTGACAAAACGGGGAAGAGGAAGATTTGTGATTTTGTAATTATTCACTTAAAAGGGAGTTTAAGAAATGCTTTAGTGCCGAACAAATGACAATGAGACGTCAAGGAAAATATATCTGCTGTAAAATAGTAAACTCTGTTAATCTTTTTTCGAGTAATGCTTATTGCTTATGCTTGAGCTGCTGCTGTTTGTAACTGAGAAAACTGGGTTTGTTGCGGTGAGTTTTCTTTTTGTTGTGTCAGTTGCCGGCAGATTTGGGAAGGAGTGACTGCGTTGCGTTGCTTACCTGCCTAGGTTGGTGGGAAGAAATACATAATTAATGACGAAATTTAAATTGCTATTTAGTCATTAAGGATGATTGCAGGCTGTTTTCTCAGTGTTTGCTTTACCTTTCGGCGAAGGAGAATTCCATTCAGAGAAATTATAATAAAAAGTGATAAATTTATGGCGTACACAGTACGTAACAAGAGGAGATGCTGTAATACACAGTTTGTGTCAAGAATGAAGTTGGACGTGGACTACACACTCACACTACACTACAACGCTTTTCACGACATATTCTCCCTGTCATCTGTACTTAGCCCAATTACCTCAGAATCACAACGTACTCACACAGCATGAACGAGAAGAATAAGTAAGATTCAGCAAGTTAGCAGAATCGGAATGTGCTGGGTTGTCTGTCTATTGCAGATTTATGACGTTTTTGTTAGGCACCCCTAATAGTATAGTTTACTTCTTCGCTGCGCTCTACGAGAATAATCGTGCTAATATGAGTCATCCTCATCATCACCACGTTTAGCCATAAAAAGTCGTTCGGGATAGAGAGTGTACAGCATTTTCGAAGCGCGTCTACTAGAAAAAAATGGACCGGTGTGTGTGTGTGTGCATAACACACAGGTAGACACAGGAGGCCGAAAGAAGGAAAACAAAAATAATAATTTCGAGCAATGTTATTACGCTTATTGTTCAAGGATTAACCGTTTAACGTCAAAGTTGAAATATGATAAGGAACGGGAATAAGAAGGTCGACTGACAGCGGTATTATCAGCGGTGTTACGCGGTGCGGTGTGCGGGTGTGATCATAAATGTAGATAATGCCCATGTTGCACACGATGCGTACATATCGGTAGGATATTTTCTAATTTACCTGATGCTCACAGCATCGTCATTTTACGAATCAACTACCAGTTCGTGTCAATAAGGTCCTATTATTATTACACGATGCCCTTTTTTGTCTCTTTCTGTTTTCTTTCTTTTTTAGTTCGTGGCAATAATGATGTTATGTATGCATACCTACATTTAGGCAAGCATAACATTTCGTAGTCTTTCATCCCTCTGATATGTACGTGCCCTAGTAGTAGCGGTTGCTTGTTGTGTGCAGTAGTCATCTTTAAGTATTTCTTAACAAAAAATTAACAACCCGTTGTTTTTTATTTGACATTAACAAAGTATGCATGTAGGAAAGATGAAAAGGTGCAGCAGCAGCAACATCGATCAGCAGGGAGTCGTGAATCTCTTGTTGCTTCTTCTCTCTTCTCAGGAATCAAGACAAAATACTGCACCAGCATTGGCATTTGCAAAAAAATTCTTACGAAAAGTAAATAGATGTACAGAGATAAAAGAGAAAAAAATAAATTTGTCAGGGAGAAAATTCCAAATCCCAACTGAGACGTAAATAGTTTGTTTTTTTTCTCGCACACAGAAATAAGAATCTAGAATCTTTAAAGTCGCAATGGCAGTGTGTGTAGTGTGTAAGCATAAAAGAAGATGTTGCTGTTGCAGGTATAATAATTGTGTATGCACCAGCCTGGCAGAATTGTCGGCTTTGAGAAAAATTGCGTGTACATTATAACTACAAATTATGGTGGTTGCTTGTCATAAGTAGTAGTAACAGTTATTGACCATGATGATAACTGATAAGTTGGTTCCACCCCCGTCTCGTCTTCCATTATGTACATAACCAATATTCTCCATTGTAAACAGCATCTTTACACAAATATTTGGATGTTTTAGGGTTAAAAACTACTTGTGTATCCGACGGTGTCGGTGGTGGTGGTGCAGGTAGCTGTGAGTGTGACGACGACGACGACGATGATGATGATGATGTTGTTGAACAATGACAATAATCAAAACAAATTACGTCCTAAAACAACCGTTGTTTGATGTATTAGTCGACGCAAAGTAATAAATCTGACAACACACGTAATCGACACCAACAATAAGCTAAACCGATATCCCTACTTGACAATGCTGTGATTGAAGTTATTTTCTAAAAAAATGATGATGATAAATGAGATTGTGGAGTAGTAAAGTAGTAGACAGTAGTAGTAGTAGTAGAGTCGAGGTAAAAGAAGAAATTGCGGGATTTAATGTTTCACTGTGTGTTCCTTTTACAACTTTGCTTCTCACACACGCAGCTTCTGTGATTCGATCCTGAGGAAAAGCCGTTTGTTGCTCGCTGTGTGTTGGTTTGCTATTTCCTTCTCTCTCTCTCGCTCTCTCTCTCTCTCTCTCTCTCTCTCTCTCTCTCTACTGCTTTCCTCTTTTGACGACGAATAAGAGAGGAAAAAAATGAAAACTCTCTAAATAAAGGATTTTTTTGCCGTTTCATGTTACAATATAGCATGTACCAATGTAGCGTGTGTGTGTGTGCCTTCTTCTTGATATAAGGTTTAAAAAAATAAAATGACAATGATCATCCTTTCATAGCGTCATGAAATCACGTAAAAGCAGATACACTGGGAAGAAAGGGTATTATTACAATGCCACTTTTTTGGTCGGATTTATCGTTGCTGTTACCGTCGTCGACGTCGCTGGTGGTGGTGTGGTGGTGATGGTGGCGGCGGCGGTAGTGTGGTTTATAATACCGCTGCTTTTTTATACTTGCATGCAAAGCTCTCTCTGTCTCTAGCTAAAGCTACTGTAAATACGGTACTGTAATAACAATAATAACTCAGTAATACTATTGCTGTCAAAAACACGTCCGTCCGTCACTATTCATTCACCAATTTCAGGAGTATACTAGTAATCAGGGTATTCAAGTCAAAAGCAGTAGTCAACACGATCATTGAGAGCACCATTACCGGTAGCATAGGTTCACATATGAATTTTTTTCTTTCGCTTTTATGCACTTTTTGCCTTTTTAAAACTTTGAATTCATTTGAATTGCAGAGCGTTTCTAATCTATTCTCAGTTGCGTTGACTCCCACGCCAATTTCATGAAGACTGACTCTATAATGCGCCTTAAGCTAGCTCTGTTGTTCCCCTTCTATTTTTCCCCAATAAATCTGCGAAAGAGTTTCAAAAGTATTTATTGTTAAAATCCGATTCTTTTTCTCCTTTTTCCCTTCTTCTTTCTTGGCATGTCAATCGGTCAAACGGAAAGGAAAAATGTAAGGCGATGGTGGGGATTATTCTAGGTAACAGCCGTTTCAAAACAGTTGGCGCGTGCAAATTTTCAAAAGTAATATTCTTAATCTGGGAAACGATTTTTACTGGATCTCTGTGTAACCGTTAGAATGTTTCGATGACACGCTACGAGTTTTTTTTCTAAATTTGCACCTACGTAAGTACCAATGAATGCACACATGTTACGCAGTGATGACAGAAATAAGCAATACTTGCCATTTGTCTGACAACAAGAAGGATGTGGATTGGTGGATTCGAAAAAGGATTAAATTTAGCTAGCGCTTATTTACGACTCTAACTATCGTCAAAAGCACTGCTGCGCTCAGCGCTACTGCTGCATAAAGGAGTCCCTAGTCAGTCGCCAATATGAACTGTGACTGTAGCCCTACTAAATTTCAACATTCGTGAAAGTAAAAAAAGATAATATTTACGTATCAAAGGTTTTTTTGCCGTGTTAATGTTTATTTTAATGTCCAGCATTATATCGGTTTTAAATAGTCCTAGTATCGTTTCCTTCCGACATGCCGTGACGGATGTCTCACATTTTCAAGCGATTTAATGGACAATAAATGTTTTTGTTCCTCTTTTTGTATATATCTCTCTTGCTCATGTAATAATCACGCTTGGCTTACAAAACCAGATGGATGGGAATTGGCAATGGTTATAAATACTAGAGTTGGTTACATTAGCTAAACAAAGTGGATAGTGGAGAGATCACTTTTATATGTTATTTCTACGAATTTATTGCTCGCTGCTGAGTCAGACAGCGCAAACCAAAATCCAAATGAGTGTTTGCTGTTTTTGTAACAAAGCTGAGCAAAAAAAACGATTAGCTCTGTACTGAAGCAAGTACATTCGGGGAAAACAAAAATGAAAATTATGCCACAGCCTTTGTTCATTATTTACACATTCCATTAGCTGACGAGTCGAGCCATCCTTATTACTGTTGTATCACTCATCTAGATGCTATTTCTAATTTGTCGTTATAGTTGTCAGTAGTGAGTGTGAGGTTGAAAAAGTAAATGGACTTTAAGTTGCTTCTTGACATTATCATATTGTACGTGACATGCCGGTTGGAGTAAATTTTAGTGGATTCTACTGCCGAAACAATTTGAGCATATCAGCAAAACTACATACCTAATTGTCATCGTTGTCGCGCTTAAAATTACCTACCTGCTTCAAAACTTGTCTGCAAGCGCTGATTTAATGTTTTCGTTATTCCCTCTTCTTACTCACAGGCGCTTCATTACAAATACTACAAAATAATCATGCAAATCACTTTACCCAAGCGGAAAAATATCATGTACAAAATTCAGATAAAAGAACGTGTGTGTTTTACATAGACAACCACTGCACCGGCAAGACTGCAGCAGATTATTCATGTAATGTGCAACAAGCGGCAGTTCTTGTAAAATACGACGACGATGTCAGCAAAGGAAAGGGTAAAAATTAATGTACTTGGATGGTTAAAAAAGTATATTGAAAAATGTATAGAAAAAAAGAGAAACAATATCGTAGGGCATATGTAACAGAAAATACCTATAAGATTTAATAACCCATTAAAGTGTTCTGGTTCTAGTTGCTGCAACGTTGCATCATTCTTCTCTCCTAGACTCATTGTCGTCCTGTTGCAGAATGATGAATGCGTGTTTGTGGCATCGTTTAGGTTCGTTTGGACGACAAATTCCATTCGGTCGTGCAGAACGATGTTACGTTACATTTGAAAAATACATGGCTGCTGTAGGGAATTTTATTGCCTGGATGGATTATTAAGCAACATGGTGACGAAGCCCTGAGAAATATTTTATGTGAGTATCGTATGTAATCTGCATGTCGTTTTTGCAAAACGGTTTTTAAATATTTGTTAACAAAACGTGCGAAATACTGTGCATGCTGCAGAGAGGAGGATTACTTTTTAAAAGTGCAGTTAAAAGGGTTTAAAATTGTCCCTCGGAAGAGACTAGTAGTAGTGCGTGTAGGGGGGCACGTTAAACTTTCTGCGGATTAATGGGAATGCAAAGTTTGCTGAACAAAATCTCTAAAACGCAAAAAATAAACACACAAAGGCAAGCAATTTTAAACTAGCATTGACTTCCTCATCATAAACCAGCCAGTTAGTTTCCTTAAACCGATGAACCAACACTAATACTAATACTTGAGCCAAGCCGTGTGGTGCATTAGTCAGCTGCGGTAAAAGAGACTTTATGGCAACATGGCAAAGGCATATATACTCAATTAAAAACAAAACCACATTTTTCTTGTTTTGACGAACCAGCAGCAGGAGTTGCAGTTTGCAGTCTTTCAAGTTGTAGAGTTCTTTGAAAAGAAAAGGTTTACAGTTTACAGTGGCCGATAACAGTAGAAATATTCCGGTCTATTGAACGATTTGACAATTTAAGTACACACATGAAAGACATACGAGTCCAGAGATACTTTTCAGCTTATGGTATTATCTGTAAGTCTTTGCTTATGTAGGGAACGCCCGGAAAGAACTATATTGTTACTATTATTCCTATTATTATTACTATTATTATTATGGTGCATTGGGACAGGATGTGCCTTCGTATTGGCATTAGAATATCCTATTTCCTGCTTAGAGTTGAATGAATGGTATTAAAAGATTTTTAAATTTGTTACGTCTAGCATGGGGCTTAGAATTACCATTCTCGTGTACAAAAGCATAATATTCGTGCTGCTTTTGACCGCAAGCTCATTTTTCCCGTGTGCTGATGGAATGTTATAATGATCCTCATAAATGATGCTCTTGGCAGTAAATTGGCTACTTCTGGAAAAATGATTCTCAACTAGACAATTTCAAGCGGTATGTAATGTGCATTATGTAAACACCTCCAAGGTTCATTTCTACCTACCAAAATAATGGAAGTAAACGAGAAGCTATTTGTTAGGAAGAAGTATGTTAACCGGTTATTTTGTTCCAGTACTTAATGATTTTTATGTACGGTCCGCCCGCACTCTTTAAATATACCCTTAGGTATCATCATGGTCCTTGTTAATTTCTTACCCTCTGCTTCAGTACTAATAAATAGTCTTTTAACTGGTGTTTAATGTAAGTGGTTAGTGGCTGCAAGCCAGAAAGCTAGAGCCAGCAAAGATAAATATTAAATTTTTTTCACATTATTTATTCACATCGATGAACGGGTATTTATCAATTTCTTCATGTCTTCAGGAAGACTGCACTGGGAAGTTGTTTTTAAAGATGATACTCCTTCAAAACATTTTTGTGTAATTAATTTTGGTTCTCACACACACACAAGCACAAGCACATACTGTGTAACAGTCATCCTGTAGCAATTTTCCTGAAATATGAAGTTCAAAGAAAAAATAATAATTAAGTTTTTAATACCATTTAAAACGGGCAAGAGAACGGAGAAGGTGAAGGGGGGAAAAATGAGGAAGAGTGAATTGTACTTTCGTTCTTATTTCATAATCATGCAAGCTTATTAATACTTAATACAACAGAGGCATTTTGTCTTTAACGGATTGAACTAGTTGCTTCACTCTCATCCCAAATCCCAAGCCAACAAACAACGTCGTCGTCGTGGCTGCTTATTTATTACTATTACTTATTATTGCTATATGCGCTTGATGATGTGGCAATTGGTTTTCTATGGCAATAATAATTGTTGAATGAAGAGAGGAGGAAGGAAGTAGACTGGTTGAGGTTCTCACAACGCAACACAACATCAGACAAACAGAATAAATTACAAAATCACAAAACTTAACACATTCAAATGAAACCGTAACCTTTTTTTCTGAGAACAGAGCGACTGCAACAGTAACAACTATTGCAGCGCTGCTAATAATGCAACGGATAGATAGGCAAGGGAAGCTGTGCTGTGCTGTGGTTGTTTTTTTTACTGCGGTGTATTTCACGAGGAGAATTTTTATTGATACAGGGATACATGCTTTGTACGAATGCAATTTGACGCTTTAAAGGCAACGTAGAGCAGCAGCATCGAAATGAAAGACAAGACATTGACACCCATCACTCCAATAAATAGGTGGTTAGGGAGAAATATGGGAGGAGAAGAGAGGGTAACAGGAAATAGTGAATGTTTTCTCATTTAAATACGATGCGGGCGTACATTATTATTTGTGAACAAAATGCACGTGAACTGTTTTTTGTTGGGATTTTTAACTCTTTTTGCATCCACCTAGAAAAATTGTTTTATGTAAGGGCATTTTACCACAAATTTGTAGCAAGCCGTGCAGGTGTGTGGTGGTGGTGTGTGTGTGTGTATGTGTTGGAGACATTACACAAAGATATTTAGCAACTTGAGTCGCCAAGTCGCCATTATGATTTGCAATGACGAAAGGCATCAAAACCGTAGAAATCCCGCAAACAACAACAACGCCTCATAATTATGTAGTACACGCATATTGCTATTATCATTTGCTTGTTGCAACAATCTGACCACCAAAATTATAATATTGGTTTTGAGATCTGTCATACATGCTGCCAATTTAGTGCTAGTAGCTCACCGTGGCATATTGCGTATTACGGCAAGTCCAATGATTTTGGTTGGATACTTATTGTAGCTTTTTTTATGACGTGTGTGTGTGTTTACCAGAGTACAGTTATTGAGAATGGATGGCGAGGCAGTAACAACAACAACAGGAGCAGCATGATGGTATTATAGTAAGGATGTAGTAACGGTAACGGTATAATCGGAAGTTTACTTTGTATTCTGCGATATACTTAACCACTATATTTTCAGAGTTTAAAAAAAATGATTTTAAGTCGCATTTACTTTTAATCGTCACATCACGTCACGTTATCTAGTTCTATTTACTGAATGACTTTCAAGCGGCAGTGTAGAGCTGCAGTGGCGTCATGATGTGCCATGTCGATCCTGTAGCTTTGTCTCTGGTCGCATGATGACGATGGATAACTTTATAGACACCGTGTTTACTTGATTTGGATGTTAATACGATATAGCAGTGATGATGATGATGATGATGATGATGATGATGTTTCATCGTGTTGTCTTCTCAAATTTTCTGCTCTATATTCACTGATCGTGGTCCTTTGAAGAGATTTTTAAATTTTCTTGTGTATTCATCACCGACATGATCTACAGTTGGCGTACAAAAGGCATTTTTCTCTATTTTCTCTGATGAGTCATTCATGATCAAGCAAAGAAGGTAATTTTTTGGAGTGCGTGAACAAGAAGAATCAATCAAGTGTAATTGCCATCATGACAATGATGATTAAACCATGACTCTAAGCACAGCATTTGACAGAAGAAAATAGATCGAAATGTAGAGGGGCCGGGAATTCCCTTCCTGTGACTGTTGATGTGGGTCTAATATCTACCTACACACCAGTATCATGCTAAATACCAAATTGTCTTAATTTAGAGATAAGGTAAGAAGATGAAATTGTCAATGCTTTATGAAATAAAGACAGTGACAAGGACACAACCCAGAAGAGCCATTCTTCTCCTTCCTCCAACTGTTATATTGTTCTACACAGTAGAGCGACGACGCCAGTGTTCCATTTTGAGGAAGCCAATCGTGTCCACACACCACAAAAGGGAAGATGATTATGATACCACTACTGTAAATATTTTTTCATGATTATGCTCTGAAAAAAAGTCTCTCTGAAAGTTAACTTACCCTTTTCTCCCCTTTCAGTAACAGTGTGAGACGAACTAAAAAAAAGAAACCGAGTAGAAGCTCAAGTAGTGGCAAACAAAAAACGGCTTCTAATTTCTGGGTGGAGGGAGGAACATAATTTTCTGTGTTCTTTCTTTTTCGACGTATTCTTCTTCCTGGCAAGAAAATGCCAATTCATCATATAAGAACACCACACGGTTTGGTTCTGCACAACAAGGCAAAGAAAGTCATGTACTGCTCATCATTATCTTGATGCGGCATGCATGCCATTTCACTGTTTGCTATTAGTATGTGTTTGTGGGTCAATTTGCCAATTGACAAGGAAAAAGTGGTGTCGACATTGTTGTTGGTTGAATAAAATAATAACAGTGAAAAAACAGCGCATTACAACTGCAAAAACAGAAGAGGGTAAAAAAAATGTGTATATATTTTTATTTCTTAGTGTGCTCTCATCTGTGCAAAAAAGTTTCTAATCATTACGTGGTAGCAAATATGCAATTGGCAGGTAGACACGAGAACATTTCGGGAGTACTCTCAAAAACGTAATGAAATATGCAATACAACTGCGTAAAGATGATGATTAGAGGAAGAGAACGACGATGCTGCTGCTGCCTCTTCAACATTGTTTGTATCATCATCAAGAAGACTAATGAAAAAGTAGACATATTTTTTTGCTCGTTGGGTGGATTCTTTGTAAAGATGAAGATGAGCAACCGTGCCATTTCATTGTGCGTTTTATCATTATTTATTATTATTATTATTATTTTACTATTGCTGTTATTTTTGAGGACGGATGCTCTCCTCTTGCGAACAAGAGCCTAAAAAACTGATGACAAGGCAAAGAAAAAGAGGAATTTCTGCTTTCTGCCCAAACTGAAAACCCGACAAGACTATATAAGAACGCGAAGAGGAAAAGGGCGGATGTAGAAAAACTAATTTGACACAAATTAAAGTTGCGTGCACGTTTGACAACACTGCGCTGCAGCCACTTTCTGACTTTCTGTCTGGCAACAGGGGTAAATTAGTAAACAGTACCTAGTCACTAAAATTGTCGCGTAAAAGCATTATACTGCTGCTGCTGACAAACTTACCAAAAAACGTAAAGTTAACAGAACAGAAAAATAAGTCGACAAACAATCTTTTCCTTTGGTTGATTTGTATTCTAATCTGGTTGCTGGTAAAAAAACGGCGAGGTGTTTCTGCAGCCTTGCATTCTTCTGTAAAGTGGGATGTTGTGAACTCCTTAACACCAACACCGTCAGAAAGGCCATAATGTCTAAAACAAACAGTAATGCTTAACACGTGCCGTCTTACTTTCCAACGTCATCCCTGTGATTTACGTATGACAGGAAAAGCTAGGAGAGGGATAGTGCTTTTTTAGTATTTTTTCACGTTCCCGCACATACCCAATTTTTACGTAAGTAGAAAAGTGGATTAGGAGATGGAGATTTAATCCGAAAACGCCGTCATGCAGCAGCAGAAGCCAGAGAGAGATCGAAGCGATAGATTACAAGGAGGTAGGGGAACCACTACAAAACGGTAGCATGTATATATACGCTTACTGGCTAGCACTCCTACTGCTGGATTCCTCGAATCAGACGTGAACCACTCATCATCCGCCATGAATGGAAGATTTTAAAAACTGGAATGCAACAATCTGTTTTCCTTCATTGGGATGCATAAAATGGTGTAGGATAAATTTGAAATATGGACATGCAAAGCCAACAACATGTGAACTATTATTATTTTTTAATATTATTGTTATTCTACGTTACCTCTGCATACATTACACCATTACACGTAAGAACTGTTGGCGTTGTTTGGAGGAAATTATACAAACTGCATGTGGTTCTTGGTGAGAGAAGGCGAGTTGGAGATGTTATGCGAGAGACAGAGGGAAGGTCTATTCTTAGTTTGCCTCAAATTATTCTTCTTGATATTCAGGGGAATTGAGGAGGGAAGACGAGAGGCATGCTGCGATGCAAGTTTTAAATTAACGCACTTCTACCATGATAATGTCGTGATAGATACTAAAAATGGCTGACTATGATTTTTTGAGGCGGCAGTATAATCCGACTGGCGTCTTGCACTTGGGTGGAAAAAAAGTGTTAAAATGAATTAACCACGAATTTGTACGTATGTGTCTTATATGACGAAACAAAACGTCAATATTTGTATACAAATCATGTCAGGGAGGATTTATGACGCGCTCAAATATGAATATGAACTGGTTCAGGTTTGGGAATGTGAATAATAAGACAGTGTGCACTTTGATAGGTGAGAGTGGAAGATTGAACGTGGCAATCAGCAAAAAAAGGCTGGGCTTATTTCCCGGAAGCGTAATTACTGGAGAAAGAGAACT
>JAHZNE010002818.1:0-22243 GCA_027744055.1 Callyntrura sp. NNG-2020 | reverse complement strand
TTCACCCTTTCCTATTATTTTTAATCCTATTGTTAACGAAAGGATTATAAACTCGTCGATATTTGTCACAGTCGCAGTTTGTCGCTCTACCAAAGAGAGAGAGGGAGAGAGAGAGAACAAGCAAGGAAACAGCAAGGGAGAAAGGGCAATAGATAGAGAGAGGGAGAGAGAGCATAATGTTGATGTGCTGATGAGTCTGGTCAAGTAGCAAAATTACAATTTATGAAACTCAATAATATTATGAAGATGTGGCAGTAGTCGCATATCATAGCACTGTTATCATTATCTTCATTAAAAATATTATTAGAGAATGCCCCTGAGCGACTGAAACGCGATTGACGACGATGATGTACGTAATGTGTATAGGTAGACTACCACGTTTGAGATGGCTGTTGTATTGTATTGCAATGTTGCCATAAAACCCTATTATTCTAAGAAGGGAAAACTAATTTAATGAGTGCGAATGCCGGGTCTGGACGGTCTGGACTAGTAATAATAATTGGTTAGTAGAATAATAATTGAAGAAATGCTTTCAACTAATCTTCCTAAGTCTGCGGGTCTCTCTCTCTGTAGTCTGGGGGTATTCCGTTTTTAATCCGCTCTCGCTCTCCCATCCTCGTCTTTTTCACTCTCGCTACCTGTGGAGCTAAATTGTGTCCGTATCATGTCATATCGTTACGTTTCTCTTTCTGGAGTATCATCGCCGTAATGGTGAGCCCAAGAAACTTGACTCTCTCGTAGGGAAATGTAGAGCGCGCTTACGGAAAAGGATGGTGAAGGAGAGTGGAGACACTCGTTGCTGCGGAGTAGTTCAGTAGCCCTTAAGTCTGATGTTGATTTGATAATCCATCTGTCTGTTCCTTTCCGTTTTCTTTGCACTTCACAATATGATAATGAACTTTTGATCATAAAAAAGATATTTAAGAAATTATACCCCTTTGCCTTTGTATCAGTAATGGATTTTATATGACTTTCGCCTTACTTTGGACATTGCAACATTGTAAGTAGGCATGTGCTGCGCCTGTAGTAGTTGATACTTGGGATAGAACCGGCGGGGAAGAAACAAAATACTGTCAAAGTTGATAGGAGACAAAGTTTGACAGAAAAATAGTAAATTACGAGTACTCAAAAGAATACAATAGACCGTAGTATAATTGGTAAAAGGATACAGGAACAGGTGAGAAAAAAATGAAGTATTTTTGTTAAAAGGTTCGCCATGTTACCATTTTATATTCTCTATCAAACACGCAAAGCCAACTTGACCGCGTATTAAAGCTGTGCCCTCTCAAATGTAAATACACTCGAAGAGATGGAGCGGCCTGGAAATAAGTGCATATACAGTAGCAGCAAAGCATTTTATTACGAGTATAATATCCTCAAAAAATAATGAAGATTAGATGTTTGGTAAATTCAATTCCAAATTGTGTATTTTTAGAGAGGAAGAAATTATATTTATATATAAACCCCCTTTTGTGGTGAATATTGCGTTTGCCTAGATATAAGTATACGCCAGTGTTGATATTCATTTATGTTCCCAGCACTTTAGATTTATCAATGGTGATTACAGGACCGGAAACGGTTTGAAGTTTCCAGAGATTATCCTTTTTCATAATAGACGTATATAGCGATCGTAATTACAGGGGTAGTAGAAGCAGCGGGATATGCAGTAGTAACACAGATATTGTGTGCATTGTAGTATTGTATAACCAACCAACACAGTTTCTATATATTCCATACTTGTGAACAGATGAGGAAAAATGAATGATCATTATTTTACTACAAACCTGCTACAACCGTCAGTCTGTAAATTCTTTTTATTAAGACCGATTAGCGTTTCCATTTTACGGCACGCTCATAGGGAGAAACGGAGAGGGAAAAAGACATAAAATCTACTTTTCTGAAACGTAACGTGCTTTCATCAGGTAATCATTGGCTTTTCACCTAATGGAGCGTTTATCATACTATATGAAAAAATGACGCATGTGTGTCTTCCCGAGAAAAAAAACGCGTGCATACCGTAATCCTTCTCCCAAATTAAAATGCGTTTCCTTTCTTATTTTATATCGTCGTAAATGAAGAGATCTCTTAACAAACCCATGTTTCTATCAAACTCCTCTGCGGCTGCGTGAGAGTCAAAATTTTTCCGACGTTTCAACACTGTTTTTTTTCTTGTTTTTTTTTGTATACCAACTCTTTATTTACACCAGGATGCATACCTAATGTGCTATCTACCTACACATTTTTTTTACCGTACGAACCCAATTCATAAATTGACAGTGTCTGTTTGAGTGAGCGAGTGAACCAACTTTATTTCATGATGATGATGATGATGCGTGTATGTGGTAGTATTGCTTTTTATTCAATAAAATTACTTGGTTGTTGGTGAATAGTTTTGGGGTATTGCGTATCATAATGGGGATGTGTGTGTGTGGAAAATCACCAAAGATGCGTTTTGTTAGTGATACAGCAACATGCGTACTTGTTTGTTGCGCATCACCATCATCATGATGGTCATTATACGTAAGTATTAGTAATAGTAATAATATTCCGTTTTGCATGCAAGCCATCGCGCGACTATTTATTTACCCTTTTTTCGTCGATAATATGTTAAATGTTGTTTTGGATGGACGATAGTGGTTGTGGGTTTGTTGTGCGGATATAAAAGTTTGCTGCTGTTGCTGCCACTGTATTTTTTCTGATTAACATGCGTAAAAGACAGAAAGGAGATAGAGAAAATAAGGAGCAGCTTTAATAGATACGCATATTTGCTCACATAAAAGAGCCGTGGGGTTGATGCGTGTAGGGTGTCTCCGCGTGTTTAGAGATATTTTAACCTGATACAAGTTCTTTCTGCTTTTTTCGATAGTATGCCTCTTCTGCTCCTGCTCAAGTTGCTTCTTGGAGGAAAATTTCTTGTTTGCGAGTTCCTATAATAATATGTATTTATATCACTATAATAAAGCAAAACTTTTTATATACTGCGCGCTTGGATTGGTTGGCAAGTTGGAAGATGTACAAGGAGGAGAGAGAGAGAGAGAGAGAGAGAGAGAGGGGAAAAGAATGAGTAATATGTATTGACGCTTGACAATGTTGATGCAAATATGTTTTTGTTGGTGTAGATGACGAACTTGTGGAGACCAACCATGAAGTTTCAACACAATAGATTTTGGCCCGGCACGCTGAATCTTTTTTTTTTGCTTTTTTTGTTCTTTCAGAGAGAGAGAGAGAGAAAGACTTTGCTTTCATGCAGAGGGGAAAGATTTCTTAAATTGCCATTTCATATTCTCTTTTTTTCTTTCTGCTGATGATAATGCGTAAAGGAAATAAAGAAGAGAGCGCGATTTTAACTTAAAATTCATTCTTTGCTGTGGCGCGGCGAAAAAACTTACGACAGAAAGACAAGCAAGCAAAGAGAGAAAATTGCCGATGGAGGATGGTGCGTAGCAGTTGACTTCTTTTTGCGGGTAGAATCACGAATGTAGTAAAACTAAAACGTTTTTA
Organism: Callyntrura sp. NNG-2020; assembly: GCA_027744055.1. Taxonomy (NCBI): domain Eukaryota; kingdom Metazoa; phylum Arthropoda; class Collembola; order Entomobryomorpha; family Paronellidae; genus Callyntrura; species Callyntrura sp. NNG-2020. The sequence continues at coordinate 18,742 of JAHZNE010002818.1, read as the reverse complement.
TTCTCTCGGCGCATTTTATTGTTTCGACCACACGAAAAAATGTTTTTGTTAATTTTTTATGGAGAGCTGTGTGTCTTCTGTGGGAAGTTGTATCACGGGAATTTGGAGATGCAAAATAATACGCGTGGTTTAATTCACACAGAATTCAAAGTTAAATGGGCACACAATGAGTGTGAAAACCGTCTTGATTTTTACGAGGGTCCTCCACGATTTAATTATTTATTGTTTCCTCCGTCCTCCTTTGCTACTGCTGCTTTGCTTACCGTACAGATGTAAATAGCTCGGTGAGGTTTATTTTACAAAGAAAAGTCGGGAAAGGAATAAAGTTACCCGTTCATATCACTGTGGGGGTATCCCATGATCATCATCATCATCTCCTTCGTTATCATCAGCCGTAACGCCAGCCAGGAGGAGTAGCAGGAGCAGCAGCAACAACAAAGTTATGCCATTCATATCATTAAATTTTTCTTCTGAGGTTGCTTTGCTCTATAGATTCTTACTCTCTGCTGACGTTTTACAACTTCTACTACTGCTGCTCCAAGTCAAAAATATGTACTGCTGCTGCTGACTGAGTATATGATCGTTGGGTATATAATTTCTCTCTTTCCTCTTTTCTTCCATTCCTTCAACCTCCTTTAACTCGGACTGACTCTTACTGCCAGAGAGCTGTGCCGCGTAGAGTTGCTACTTTTGAAAGGAATTCCCTTGTGGATTGGATTTTTAGCTTGTTAAACCCTTTCTACCGACTCGGCAGCTTTGCTGTTTACATGGCTTTTGCATGTCATTCGATAAACTTTTCTTTGCTTTTTATTTATGCATTGCGTATCATCCTTTCAAGTTTTTATGCACATGCCGATACCTCCATCCATTCTAGAAGGAGAGGAAAAGAGAGAGAGAGAGAGTAGAGTTCTTCCTCCATTCCACCACTTCTTTATGTCTTCGTCGTCGGACGTAAAAAACTCATACCATATTCTCTATTTACTTATAAAAATGTTGGCAGTTGTTGAGAAAAAGTGGCTTCTTCGAATTCGAATCCATTTCAATTTCTTTCCACTTATCCAAAGTCTTACTACTTACTACGGCTTGCTGCTGCTGCTGCTACTACTACTATTACTATTACTACTACTTACTACTGCAACTTCCATCACAACCACTCCAAATTCTACTTTTCCTGCCACTTCTCTCCGTTTGTTGTGTTGCCTTCTACCATGTGCTTCTCTCCGTTGCTGTTCCCTATTATTGGCTGACTGGCATGTAGCACAACATATCTCTCTCGGAAAGTTACATATTTTCTTTATTGGTTCTAACTAACTGACACGCACTGTTCGTGAGTATTCCTCCGTATACGCGACGACGATGCGCCGTGTTTTTCTCCGTAAAACGTAAATGCTCCTTTCTTCCCCTATCATCGTTTCAAGCTAAACCCCTTTTTAAAGAATTTGCATTGATATATTATTATCTCGAGTAAAATACACAGTTTTGCCCCGTACAGGTTAAGTAATAGTAAAAGCCGCAGCAGCAGCGACACCGCAGAGAGAAGGCGAAGAAGAACAAGCAGAAATTTTACGGCTTTACAAGTGAATTCTCTCTTATAACCAAAACTAGTCTGGTATATCTATACAAGTAGGGATTCCTTTCAGTCACACGAGTATATAGATGGTGGAGACTGCTTACATAACAACCTCGTCGTAGGCAGTATATAGGTAGGTATTGGAATAATGCGTGCAGGGTAAGAGGGAAGCGGCAGCAGCATCACTTTTGCTGAAAATGTGTTGGTTGGAAGGAGAGAAACGGAGAAAAAGATCATTTTCTGTTACGCTTCATCTTGAGTGTCTCTCTCTCTCTCACTCACTCTGTGTTCCTCTATTATGCAAACTTTGTTTCATCTTTTCTTCTGCTGCTACTGCCTGTTGCTTTATTCCCTACAAACGCATACATTTCACAACGAGAAGACGACGTTTTTAGAGATGCGGTTGGTTGGTCGCTGGCGCACATATATATATTTCTCCTGTTGTATGTACTCTCCAATAAATACACTGTGCCTGATAATGATAACAATGCAAATACACATGTTTAGTCTATGTAGGTACCTAAACATCACATGTCTGTGCTGCTGTTTTTTACATTCATACAAGTGAAGCTGTGCTGCTGACTGCTGATGATGATGTTTCTGCTGCTGCTGGTTATTATTAGTAACACATACACACACACCGCTTACAAAACATTTGTTTGGTATGTGGCATGTTCATCTGTGTGAGTGTGTGTGTAAGAGAGAGAGAGAAGGGAACGAGAGTGAGAAAAAGAGTGCATCTTGTTGAATGGAATTTGTTTGTGAGGAGGAGCACATTTTGAAATAAGTCGTAGAGTTGTAAGTAGTAACTCTTTTTGTCGTATGGTATAAGGGTGCCAGTAGTAGTAGCCACCGCAACGGAAAATATGCTTTTTCAAGAATAAAAAATGATTTCGTGCGTACTGCGTACTTACTTCCGTTGGGTTACGAGAGTGTTTTCTGGGAGAACTATCAACAACCGTTGCCATACCTACGTGTATACGTCACGTAAAAAGTAAAAACTTTCTTGTCGCGCTCTCTCCTCTACCCCGTGTACATTTTCTCTCTCGACTCGATTGACTCCACTTCTTTGAATAATGTTATTATAAATTTTACGTTTCGGAGTACGCAGTACGGGGAAATGGCATACCGATATCAGCACCACCACCGCGCGTCATGAAGGATATTGAAAAATACAATAATCATAATCATAGTCAATAGTAGCAATAATAATAATAATGTGCTCGCTCTTGTTTTTTCCTTCTTCATCCTTTCTTGCTTGCTGTTTGTTACTCCTGCCTGTGCCATCATCATCATCGTCATTACTACTGCGTTGCGAGTTTTCGAGTATTGAATTGTATTATTATATGCATTTCGTGGAGAATATTTTATAGGGTAATATATCTCACCAGTTAGTTCTAGTTCCTTTAAAATAAACTACGCAATGTACGTACTCTTTGCCTTATTATAATGCACACACTGCACTCTTGTATAAATAATAGGATTACAAGTTACCACTACTTTACGTTTCAGTGTGCGAAGGAAAATTGTAAGGTTGGAAAATGTGTAAATATGTGTGCTCAACGCAGCAACAGCGGTAGCGAGCGGTGCAATAGTATTGCTGTAATAATAATGGCTGATGGTGGCGTTGGCGATGATCACGATGATGATGATGATGGTGTGGTGCTTGTAGAATGGGGAATTGCGAGAGGCTTTTTTAGAAGGTACACACATTGGGAAAGTAACGTAACATAACACACACACACACACACACATTTTCGTAGCCGTGTAGGTAACTACTCTCGAGGAAAATTGTGTGTGTAATGCCTACGTACAAGTTAACTGTTACGACACTTCACTCTTTCTCTCCATTGCAGCGGCATTGAGTAGTGTCGTCAGCAGCGCAATGCACCACGATCATGATGATAATGACGATGATGATCAAGCTTTTGTGTGTTATTCGTCTTGCTGGTTGTTGTTGTTACTGTAATGTTATTAGACGCAGTGTGTGTGTGTTCTCCCTTGAAAATTTTCAAAAGCAATGTCCTCATCACTATTCAGTGGTTCTCTAATACAATATTCCTTTAGTATGCATGTGTGTTTTTTCTCTCTCTCTCTCCTTCATTCTTTTCTGGTTTAACACAAACACGTAAAAGGTTTTGTGCGTAATTTCGTGTGTATGTGTGCAAGAGAGAGAGAGAGAGAGAGTATTGAAGTAGATTATACATGTACATTATTTTGTGGATGAATAAAGGTTTGCTCTTGCTCTTCTCGCAGCAGATGATATACATAATTATGAAGACGTGTGTGTTTGTGTGCGAGTACGTAGGTACGTACTGAATAATAATATAATACCTACACGTTTGTCCGTCATAGTAGCAGTAGCACAGCCGCCGCAGTAGTGGTTCTTCTTCCGAATAAGTTTCGTGAAGAGGAGGCAAACTTAATTCCATGATATAGGCAGCTTTTTTTAAAAAAGATGGGTTTCAATCTGTTCCACCAGTACGTAGAGTACGTACATATGTTGCTCTGACTCTCTTCTTCTCCTGCCTCAGCAGAGTGAATCGTGGTCGTCGGCTATAGTAAAATAGGCAATAATTTCTATTGCTCTGCTGCTGGTATTCCTCTTTATTCCACTTTACTCCTTTATAATAGCCAGAGTGTGTGTGTGTGTGTGTGTGGAGAGAGAGAGAGAGGAAAAAGTACTGCTTTACTTCTGGCAACAATAAAAACATCATCATTAGTACAAATATATACACTTAGGTATATCAGCGCTGCATCATCGTCATCGTCATCCAAGGAACGCAGAACGCAGCAGTGTTTTACAGCACAAGTTAATACTACGCAAGAATTACTACTTCTTCATACATTACATAAAAAACAATTTCTCTCTCTCTCACTTCTCTCTCTCTCTGGTGTGCGAGTGTGTGTGTGTTAGCAAGTAGGTATTATATTATGCGTTGTGCAGTAGGTACATTATTTTTTAAACGTAATACCTACGTACGTGTAAGTTGGAGGAGCAGTGCGAGTTGTGTGTGAAGCAAGAGAGAGAAAAGATACTGTAACAAAAGCATAACACGACACGGGCTTTGATCATCATCGTTATTACCACGACCATTTACTTTGAGCAGCAGTAGTAGTATCAACATGATCGTGTTGCTGCTCATCATCATGAACGTCGTCGTGTTGATGATGGAAAAAGAATAAGAGAGGGTTTTGTTTTCTGTGTGGTGGTGGTGGTGTGGATGGAAGGCAGGAAAAACTTGATGTTCAGTTATTTTACAATTCATAGAGATTTTGTTAGCGATCAGGATGGATAGGCGGATTGGAGGCGGCAGGAAGGAAGGAAGGAAGATGAAGGAGAAGGAATGTTTTTAAAAGTTTTTTTTTCTGTTTAGTTCAGTTCCTTTTTATATTACACGTTCAAAAGAGAGAAGGAGAGAAAGAACGAAAAATATTATTTTTTTGTTGTAATTTTGTTGTTGTTATTATCTTTGCGTTCCGGTACTCATCCCACTACTACACACAGATACTATACTGGTTTTCCGTTTTAGACTTTTTTTTGCAAAAATACGGACGTAACAGGTAGTTGTTGTACACTCTGTGCTACTGTTATCCTCTTGTGTGTTCCTGGTGGCGTGGAGAGATAACTTGGGAGAAAAATATACATACACGCACACTTTGTGATTTTTGTTCTCTTTGCAAATGTACAAGTGTGGACTAGCAAGTACCATATATATCTTACATACGTGGTGTGTTCAAGAGGAACGTTGCAGCAGACAAGATGTCGACAAAGAATGATTCAAGGGAGTTGTAATAAATAAACTGGCTTTTGAACGGACTTGAGAAAAGTGCAAAAAAAATTGAAAAAATACCCTTTCACTCGTCACAGTGATTGTTTGTTATAGCCTCACAGCTATCTGCATCTCAGGGATTCAAGTATTGCAGATTTAATCAGGAAAACAAACCATTCTGTTTTTAAGTATAGAAAGACTGAGTGGCTTATAAAATGCCTATTTTTTAAATGAAATCACAAAAAAAGCTGTTGGAGCAGGTACCACACAACACACCACCACTGGAAATTTGTTAGTACAAAATCGTAACGAAATAATTGAGTTTCCTACCACAGTGCTTCTCTCGTTTGTTTGTGTTCATTATACCATATTTTTATCGTCCCGTTTGTGTTCCACTAAAAGACAGTTAATACGAGTATATATATTCGTGCATTCGTCATCTTGTACTTATTGATCATTAAATACCGTTCGAGCTTTAAATTGCAACTACAAAGAAAGAGAAAAAAGTGCAACTTATTTAATTGCTGCCGCTGCTCCAGCACTGGTAAACTTTATTTGAAGAAGAAAGAAAAACACGAAGACTGAACATTATCACAGTTTGATTTCACATTTTCGTTGAATCTCAAAAATCTCGTTTGTGAAAGCAAGACAATTTTTTTTGCAAAAGTTTGTCCCGATCCCGGAAAAAATGAGCGGACCAAATGACCGCTACTACTGCTCCTGCTGTTGTTGTTATTCCGATTTTGAAACTTTCACCGAGGCGATCGATGACAAGTGTTGCGGTAGCGTAGTTGTTTCTGTTGTCAACAGTGGCAATGATGACGAGCAGAATAACAACAGCGTCATGCTAATGAGCAGTAGTCGGTTGTTGTTGTCAGAATTGCAGCGACTGAGCTCATCAAGCGTACATGCCAATTGTGACACGTGCTCTTTGCTGGTGCCTACTGCTTCGTTCGTCGTCCCGACGTGCGGGATCTCACTGTTCTCACCGTCGTCATTGATGCCGTCATCTTGTTTGGGAAATGCCAGTTGTGTTTTGGAATTCGATACCTGTTGTAATGCTGACGGAGACGTTTTTCCTGCAAAAAGAAGCATTGCTTAAAAAAATCGTTACAATTTTGAAAAAAAAGTATTTTCTCAGCGACGCAAGTGTGATGGGTTGAGGTGAGAGACACGAGTCATTCAAGTGGATAGGATGATAATGGAATGTGAAAGCATGTTGTTGACGTTGATAGGAACTGCCGGTTTGTTGTTTGCTCACTTGTTGTTTTGGAAAAAGCACAGAAAAGGATATACTATTACGGCTGCTGTGGGATTGCTAGAACTGAGTTGTTGTGAAAGGAACTTGACTTGATGTTACTTCTTGGAACTCTTGTCCAATTTCCCTGCGTTTGCCCGTCGTTTTCTTGAATAATCATGAGGAGAAAGGGTAAAATAACAATTGTGGTTGGGTTTCACGGACAGTTTGCTAATGCTTTGGTGCTACGACCTTCTTGTTATATTACCACCCGGTGCGCTACAGTGCCTTAAGGCGTCCACGACGTAGTGGTGACATTTTGAGAGAACATTTTTGAAACTCGCAAGATAGATATAACGACATTATTTGAAGGAAATACATGGGCAAAAGGCTGACTTATATTTGGAAAGACTGGTTTTAAAATGCTTGCATGTACGTGTTTTGTGGAGAGGAAAACAACGATAACGACGGTGGTGGGAACGGTTTCGACAATATTTTTGCTCAGTCAAAAGACAATTTGTAAAATAAGTTAAGGAAGGAGAGAGAGTACACAAACGGATTTAAATTGTACTACGACTACACGTAATGTAAATTTAAATGACCAACAAGCAACCCCCTCAGGAATTACGTTAAGAATACACAAATATCTTCATATTTTCACGAAGAAACTTTTTTGATAACTTTTATTGAAAGATCACATTTCACACATACATATAATACTTTATAAGCGGGTAATAATAGTTCAGAGTACAAGATTTTTGTTCAAAAAGTGTATAGTCAGTAAGTGTGGCCGTTGTTGACGGCGCGACAATAGTAATAGTAGTAGTAAAATAGCCAGGATAAAGGAAAGGCAGAAGAGAAAACTTTTTACGTTGAAACAAGTGACGAAATCACAAACACTATGTGGCGGAAAGAAGGTGAAGGTGATGATGATGCGAATGCTTGGTTATGGGGATTAGGTCAGTATATTTTCTTTTCTAGGCTAAGTTAATTATTTTTTATAATTCATGCTCAAGCTTCCCAGAAGAGTCATGTTTTCAGAGTTGGGCGTCCAATGTTGGGGAAAAATGGGCATACTAGTTGCGCCTTTAATTTCATCAAGTGCACTTTCATTACTTTTCTATACTCGATTGCTCGGTTTATTTCTAAAATCTACTCAATTTTCCTTCCCGACAATTGTTCCAGTTAAAATGTGAAGCTTGAAAAGGGAAGTGAAAGGATTGACTTTTAAATTTGCTAAAGTCCCCATTATTTAATGCTTCATGTTGAAGACATCAATTAGTAAATAACATCTTTTTTTCTTGAAGATTGTGCTGGTGGAAACTACATAGCCAAATGACCCAATTCATAATCGTTTTCATTTAACATTTACCATTAATGTTACCGAAACACTAGTTTTCACATTCCAGCTAGATGCTTTCTTTCCACCGTACAGGTGTGTTATTTTTAAATCTTGGGTCTGGTTCTCTTAAAAATACGAATGAAACGAAATTAGTACTTGTTTCTGATATGATGCGTTTGTGTATGCCGGGTCTATTGTTTTCCTATTTGACCTTTATGGCAGTAGGAACACCGTCGAAGACATGATGACAAGGGTATAAAGGAGTTTGGTTTTTGTGTTCCATATCGTTTGAAAAATGATAGGAGATTTCCAATTAAATTTTTAAATCCTCATCATACAAAGAAAAGCATAAATTTTCTGATAACATTATATTAAAATTGATTGGTGATTATACGACTGCGTCGAAGAAAAAGAATACGAACCAATAGTATAAATACGTCACACCACAAATATCTGGCGATCATTAATTAGCCACTAAATATGGTTATGAATAATATAATAGTGTATAATATAATAAAAGATGGTTATGGTTATCCACATTATTAGTTTGAGGTGCATTATTGTATATTTTTGTCACTCCACAGGTCAGGGCGAGCCTCACCTTTCTTGTAATACTTTCTATCTCTTTATACCTCACAGTTTGAAAAGGGTGATCATTTCAATAAACGTGTCGTTGTCGTGCGTCCACTTTTGTACACGCACGTCCCCATACATATGCTCCGGTTTTCATTATGTACAATGATGATGATCATGATGACGATACTCCATCTCCGCAGCGTGTACCACTTTCAACCCCCTTTTGTTCTTACTCGAGCGTATTATGTGATACCTATATGCTCTCTGACGACGACTGACAAGGTGGATGAGTACGAGAGGTAGCCTGTTTCATTTTGACTCATCCACCCGTTCAAACCATCATGTTTCTAATAGTGTATTCATTAAATTACTTTAGTTCCCATCAAGATTTTCTAATGAGATCGAATTATCCCCGTTTTAATGGAACTAATGGCCGGCTAGAATTTCAAAACGTTTGCACTCTTTTATCTCCCCTCTGGCCCTCGTTCTCTTTTGTAAGTACAGAGGGGATGATATAGGTGTATGTCGTACGTGTATACACACATATGTAGTATTTTTCTTTATCTCGTTTTGTGATTATTTACGTGTTCATAATGAAACATGACGGTTGACTGACTGGCTACATGTGTTGTTGTAGGATGCATTATTTTGGGAGAATGCGTATGTGTATAGGTTTCATTTTCACCGCCACGTCCCTCATGTTTTTTTCCACTAAGCGTTCACACACATGTTGCTTTTCTTCACTCTTCTTTTTTTACAGAAGCACACATTACATTACTCATTATTAGAGTTTCAAGTTATCTGACCAACATTTTTGAAAATAAAAGAAAAACAGTACTTTTCTCGTTGTAGTCTGGTTCACCTCCACTCTGTTAACGCACATCTAATTTTAGGCAGTTAAAGCCGGAAGTCTGTGTCAGGATGTCACATTGCATTAATTGGATCTTATCATTGTGCGGGGTAGCACTACTGGAAAAATGGTTTCGGTGTTCTGGTTGGTATTATTTAACACCGTCATCATCATTACCAGGAGAAGGCAGTTTCATTTACGAACATGTGGTTTGATTTTATTTTTCAAGGTAAAACGCAAACGCGTTACGTTTTAATTGTTCTGGGATATAGTGACAGCACGAAATGACGCTGGTGCGCGAGAAGGGCTTTGGCTCTACACAGAATAGAATACGTGTACTCTCTCACCACCAGAAAATTTTATTTTGATCTTCTAAAAACAACTCATGTTATACCACTTGACATTTACGACTCAATACGACAGGGGGAAAGGCACACATGTAATTTATAGACCTTTTTGTAAGGGGAATTTTTTAATGGGTGACAGCAGGCTTCTTTGGCCGTACGCTGTTGCTCAAGGCAGGGAAAGTCTCACTTTGCGGGACTAGGTATATGTGATGTCATTGAAAATATTAATACGTTTTTAAGAAAATAGCCAATTAAACAGGATTTATTGGAGGAAGTCCAAAAATGTTGGGGGAGGGAAGTCCCTCTCTGTTCTCAACACTCACCCAAAAAGTTTATGTACTTTGTAGGTGCATTTTAGTGTATAGATATGGTGCTTTGATATGCATGAAGCTTAGGTGGGTTTTAAGTAGCTTATTTTGTCGGAGTGACAGGAGTTTATAAGGCAATTAGTGACGGTGTTACTGATACATCTCTGCGAATCGTATTCTCTATGAGCACCGGTGGGGATACAACGGTGATGAAATCATTAATCCGGAAAGTCTGTCTCTTTTTAAAAAAAGAGCGTAAAAAAGCTGGAGTAATATTTTTACTCAGAGTTCTCAATTTAGCCCACTTGTGGAATACTGGGATACGTTGGGGTTAGAGAATGAGCAATACCTTTACTGAATTGTTTTGTTTGTTTCTCACGCAGGAAAATACTCGAGGTCGATTTTTAAGAGTATCTCAAACAATTTCACGAGGTGGTCCTCGGTCCCAAATTGCAATTCCTGCTCAAGGAATGATAGAATTTCGAGATGCCCTTACAGACCTGCTGGAGGAGTTCGGAACGGATGACGGAGGTTTCCGCGGAGAGCTACCGGAAGGACGCCATATTCGGGTGGATAACAAGATATTCTATTTTGACATTGGTCAGAATAATCGGGGTGTCTTCATGAGGGTCTCCGAAGTAAGTTGTCAGTTTAAATATCGAATTGTCACAACCTGTTTGCTTAATTTATCTCCTTGCCTCTCTTGTCTGTATTTGTCTTTGTATCACTCTCTTCCACCCCGCTATCGTTTCGCCTTCCTCACGCATAAATTTTAGTATACGTGCCTATTTGTATTTATTAATAAAAAAAATAACTTGCTTCACTACTTCCCCCACCTTCCAAAAGCCTCTTCCTTTTGCTCTCTCTCCCTCCCCGTCGTATTTGTCATCCTGTAAATTTGTTTTGGTTGTGCAATCAATTAAACTTTTCATCCTGGTCCACCACATTTCTTTCCACTTTTACGACCTTTTCCTCTCGTAACTCAAGTTTACTTATCTTACTCTCCCTGCCTGCTATCAAAAAATCAATGAGATTGTGTGTCTCTGTATGTGTGTACACTCACTGTCGACTGTCGACCATGTGTGTACATCTTGTATCGTCACCAGTTGATCCTGTCCAGGCAGGAGGGAAGAATGATAGAAAGATGAGCTCTTGTGGTGTGTTGAGATGATACTTTTCTCTCTCTCTCTCTCTCACTGTACTTGCAAGTCAAGTTTTTTTTAAAAAAGGAAGGAAGAAATGTATTAATGTAAAGAGTTGAATTATACTGCCGCTCTCTTTCGTCGCAGTGCTCTTTCTATTTTTTATTCTCGTTACTCTTTCCTTGTGTATTTTTTCTCGCTAATACAATGATAACATCTTATGAATTTCTTTCTCTCGCTGCTGCGTTTTGAGTGGTAGTGTAGTAGCCCTATCACATTAATCCTACCTCCCTCGATTTGGGGCAACATATACTATTACCGGGAGTATACCTTAGGTGTAGTTGAGTTGGAAAGACGGCTTTTTAGGGTGTAAAAATCTCCAAAGCATTGCATTATAAAGACCACGTTTTATTCATTAACATAAACATTGTTCATTTCAATCATACATTTTCATGAGCTTGAATGAAACGTTTTGCCAATTCACTTTACTTCTTCTTTCATTACCGCTGTTGCTACTACTACTACTACTCTGCTCCTGCTCTTCTTCGATGCCATTATCATTGTCATCAGCATCAACAACGGGCAGGCATGTCGGGTCGGCATTGATGGTGGGACTGATAAAGAGACGCAGAAAAAAATCCCATTTTCGTCGAACATCGTCATCATTTTCCTGAACACCACCACCACTACGCATGATATAAGTAGTAATAACTATGAAAATAAAGTGCTTAGAGAGTATTCAGCGAAAAGACATTTATTGTTGTGTAGTGTAATTGTTCATCGGCCCAGCAATGTTAAAACAATAACAATATGTCGTATCTATATATATAATACATATACATTTGTAGGTTCGCTTTACGCACACACGCAAACGCACATGCATAATTCCAGCTTTACTGATACTTTGTTTGCGATTGCGAAGCCCATATCTATCTCTCAATCATATCGTCACCGCCATCACTTTAATCAACAACAACAACGACTTTATCGTCTTCCTCAGATCAGACCAAACCACACCAGTTACCACCACTCTTATGTTTGCTGCACTTGGATGATCTAAAGATGATCATATCATCATCAGCGGCAGTAGTAGCATCACCATCATTGCAACAGCAGCAGTTGTGTGGTGGCATTAGTGAAATGTACCCTGTGTGTGTGTGTGTGCATGAACGAAAAACAAACACAACTGCACAAAAATGTTTTATGTTGCAACTTACTACACCACTTACTATGTATAACCGACTAGAGGAGTATATAAGATGGCTGACGCATATTCCATCGGCATTTCTCTTGTAACATCAAGCAACAATAATAATGGAGGGAGAGATGGATGCTTCCGCTGTTTTCGTATTATATTTTGAATTGAGATTTTGTCAACCGCACACACAAACACAACAGCCACACAGAAAATTATATTTAATGTATTCCTTCTAATACTACTACTACCACCACCGCCACTTATACTTGTGTATGCGTTTTCGTTCATTTCTCTTTTACATACCTACGCACCAGCGCCGCCACCACCAAAAACTATAACGAAACTGAACTTGTACCGCTTCTCTTCTGCCTTGCTCGCTGCGTCGTTGTTGTCGTCGTATGTTTAGTACCATTTTCTGTGTCGCTCAAGTCAAAATCCGAAGGAATGGAAACGAACGAACACACGCAGAGACAGAGCGACAGAGAGAGAGAAAGAAGCCACACTCACAATTCAGAAAATATTTTGTGCACTTTCATGATGATGACGATAATGATGATGATGGTGCGTATGTGTGCGTTTTGTGCGTAGGTATCTTTTATAGTCGTACAAAATCCATAGATTCTTTTACCACTACAAATTCCTCTATCACTATTACGAGTGTGAGCTTGTATGAACGTACGCACAATATACGTGTTCTTGAGAATTTGCCGAGTGAATAGAATTTGGAGTAGGAATGCATATATATTTGAAGCTGTGCATGTCTGAAAGTAACTAAAAAAGAGCAAAACGCAGACATTTACATAATTTATGCAAACCGGATTTTTTCTCGCAACAGCAGTAGGTACGATTTTGTGTGTGTGCGCTTTCTTACACATATTAAGCAGTTTATGCATAAAAGTAAAACGCAGAGAACGGTGATGATGCGATGATGAGCACACACACAAACTATATTATGGATACCTGTACTTTATCAATTGCAGCAAAAAGCGAGGTTCATTTTAGCAGTATAGACGTAGTAGTAGTAATAAACGGTAGTTAAAGCAGGTATGCATTTAAATTTCACGTTAAAACCTGACTCTCTAACGCGTAGTTCTCTCTTCGAGGCTAACTCCGGCTCAGCGAAATAAAAACAAAATATTATAAAGTATGTATTTTTTAAATAATGCACACAAATTTTTTGTGCGTTTTAAAATATTTGTCGACGTGTTCAAGAAAAATGAATGATTGAAAAGGGTTGTGTGTGTGTGTAGAGTAGAGAGAGAGAAAGAGAGAGAGACAAAGGAACTTTTGACGAGAAGAGTGCAGTTTTTTTCTTTATTACTTTTTATACCTGTAAGCGAAACATAACAGTGGTTTGTATTGACAATAAGCGTGTACGCACCAGTAGTTTAAAAGTTACGCACAGAGCGCTCATCTTCGCTTTTGTGGGCTTCTTGCACTCAACTCTCTCTCTCTCTCTTTCCTTCTGTTTGGCCGTTGTTGACGAAAAAATGTACATCCGTTTTGCGTACGTATATTTTCTATCAGTTTATGCACGTATGTATGAATGATGATGCTCTTGTGTGCGTATCTATATTGATATGCGGGGAAATGATAATGATGATAAAGGTGTAGTAGTAGTGGAAGGCATTAGACATATTATGTATGATATCTTTTTAAATAGGTTGGCATCATACATTATATCAGCATGAACTTGATGTGTGCTACGTGCTCAGATATGATATGAGCTCCGAGGGAAAAGAATGAAAAACGTAAAAAAAAACTATGCGTGTGGGGTTTGGTTTTGCTTGGCTGTTTAAAGCTGTTGCTGTTGCTGCTGCTGCTGCTCAAGATGATGATGGTTGTTTGTGAATTTTTCTAAAGAGCAAGTTGTACAGCAGCGAGAAAGAGAGACAAACAAGTCACATCAACATAATAAATAAATAGATATAGTACAAGTTGGATGGATGGAGGAGGCTCTTGTGTTATAGTTGCTCTCTCTCTCTCTCTCTCACTCACTCTTTGATGATCTCCGTTTCTATCTTGCAGAGGGAATGTATGTGTGAGTGCGTGTGTGTAAAATTCCACACTACTTTGTACAGGATGAACTTGACTAGTCCAGAGTGTGTATGTGTGTGTGCGTTTCTGTGTGAGTGGTCGTAAATTAATAGCATCTTTTTGGTGTGCATGCATTTGTTGCTCTTGGACTATATATGCAGCTCTAGACGTTTCAAACATTTGAGAGAAAAAAATTTGCTACACGAAACGGCGAAATGAGCTAGAAAGTACGCTGTAAAAGGAGAATGATGATGTTGACAGCGAGAAGGAGATGCAAGAGCAGAGCCTCTAAATGATCATTTGACCAAGTATGAAATCACGACGTTGTAACATCCCGACGGAATATCACAATAAATTCTCTTTTTGGGCAGAAATCATAAAAATAGGAAAAGTACACCTTAAAGTTTAGCAAACGATAAAACCAAATTGATTGGTCACGACCATGAGCAAAAAGTATTTTGTTTAATTTGTTAGTGACATATTCTTTGTTCATTGAGCTGATTTGAACATTTTTAAAGTGCCGGGCTGTATGTAACTACCGCATATTTTATGGGTAGTAATTAAATTAATAATCTTATTGTTATATATTGCACTAGAGATATTCAATATCAAGTACACACATTGTCGGACTGCAAAGGCCTTCTTGTAACTGCCATTTTTGTAAGAGGCTACACTTTGTAATAAATAAATAGGGTCTGTCGAGATATCGTAGAATCGCTCAATAGAAATGTGCCGGCAAGATACAACTTTGTTTTGCATACTCACCCTTTCGTATCTTTTAGCGTTTTTACGCACTTTGGCAGTTTACTATCCGCCGGGTGTTTGCTCACATGTATAGTAATACGAAATTCTTTTACTCTACTGCGTTGCTGAGTGTGTGGATGGATGCGCACTCCTAATACGTTTTGCTGACGAGAGAGAGAGAGAGAGAGAGAAAGAAAGAAGAATATTTATGTGTGGTGCGTACGCAGAAAATGGAAAATGTTACGAGATGCATTCCTTATCGTACAATAATATTCCTTCAGTTCGTGTGTAGTGTGTTGTATGCGGCCCAACAATTTATTTAAAGGCAAAAAATGGTAATAATTTACACTCTACTTGGGTGATGGAAGATTTGCTGATCTTTATCTGATGGGGTACATAGAACACTGAAAAACGCAACGGTTGTTGATCAATGGATGATAAGATTTTTTAGGGATGGCGATGATGAAGACGGTGATGATAATAACGATGCTATTTTACTACGTAAATATTTAGCTGTTTACTTTATCCTTTTAACTGGGTAAGTCAGTACAGAGTAAAGTAAGGATGGGAAAGAAAATTAGGAATTTTATTTCACGGCAGCGCAAACCGCTTCTTGTTAGATTTTTTCGTCGTCGACGACGATGATGTACCTAAAACGTGCAAAGCAAAAAAGGATGTTTTTATCGTTTACAATTTGAAAAGTATCTCAATCGGGTCCGGATTCTCCTCACAATTCAACATCCTCGTTCGCCATTCTTCATTTTATTATTACAGAGTGCAACGAAATATTTTTGCATTTTCCGACCCCCAAATTCCAAGAACTCATTTTCACTCACACTAACACTCACAGAGAAGAATCTCGCGCTTACCATACACGCACGAACGTAGAGAACGGCTAGTATTTTTTCAACAGATGGGGTTCATTCGAAGGGGTAAGGTGAAAAAATAATATGTCGGAGAGAATACGGAGTGAACTATTTTGAATGATTGTTGTAAGATGGAAAAAAAAGATGGAATGCGGTAGGTGCAGGTTTTTTGAATGCTATAGGACGTACGTAATATTCTGACAGAGAGTACCTTACAGTACTTATGCGTGTAGTGTGTGCGAGTGTGAGTAAGTACCAAAAGTGCACGGGGGAGCAACGAGAAACAATGATCGCACAGTCAAATAATTTTTGCATTGTTATGCTTCTTCGTTCTTGATCTTCGTCAGAGTTCTCCTTCGTGCGTTTATCTCGTTTATTCATTTTCAGAGCCTTTTAGCTAACGACGAGCGACACGTGTTTGCCGATAATGAAGCGTCTGGCTAAAGATGGGTTTAATTATACAGAAAGACGTCTGCAGCTGTAAAAGCACTACTGGTTAAACTTCAAAAAATAATATTTTCTCGATGATGATGAGAATGATGGTGACGATGATGCGTACCTTGTGTCCGTGTACAGAATAGCGAGAGAGAAAGAGAGAGAGAGAAACTAGAGAATGAAAATTGTTTCGCTTGAATTCATCACCTAAAAAATAGTCTGACACCTGACATGAATTGTTGTGCGTGGATGATGATGATGATACAACCACTACTACACCACAGTTTTGTTAGACATGTTATGATGGCACATCACAAGCACAACACATCATTTAGACAGAATTTTAATCTGAAGAAACCACTACAACTACTTGTTAATTTTCCTTTTCAACTTAAAATACTTTGTTGTCTGGTAGTAAAAAAAATCCTCTCTGACAATCATCATCACCATTCTCATAAAAGATGAGAATGATCAGTTTTGTCGCGTCGTCGTCCGGTTTAATAATCTAGCTCTGCACACAAAACAGCAGCAATGAATATTATTCCTCATCAAAATTTCAAATATTTTTTTTTCTTAAATTTTCGAATACATAACGCGTCTTTACTATATCTCTTGTGTCTCTTTCTTGTGGTCCAAAACGCCAAGGTCGTGTTACTTGAAAAAAAGCAATACACATATTACAGCATTGCAAGACAATGTACGATGAATATGCGACCAAGATGAAGAGGAACCCCATCGCATCGCTGTAATTATCTTTACGAAATGTATGTTGTTGTGTGCATTGCCTTTTTGTTATATAGGGTCGTTTATCGCGTTTGTTGTTGATTTGTAA
The DNA here is from genome assembly GCA_027744055.1 of Callyntrura sp. NNG-2020. Taxonomy (NCBI): domain Eukaryota; kingdom Metazoa; phylum Arthropoda; class Collembola; order Entomobryomorpha; family Paronellidae; genus Callyntrura; species Callyntrura sp. NNG-2020. The sequence goes on along the minus strand of JAHZNE010002818.1, from coordinate 1,485 downwards.
GCTCCTTGTGTGCTTGCTCAGCTCACCTCAAGACAAGATTTTTGTCGAGCTTGTTCACGCAAACGAAAAACGCACTTTTTAATTACCTCTTGCTATGATGCTCACTCCCTTAAACTTGCTAGCCTCCCGTTGTAATTAACCCTTCTCACACTTGTTCTCTGTAATGTGTACGCTGCGCTCTGTTACATTAATTCTCTTTTTAAAAAAAATTCCTGCTGTCTTTTGATCATTTTAATAGGATTTTTCCTCCTCTGCCTACTTCCTTGCCTATTTCCTGATAGTTTTGTGTTTTGAAGATATTACTTAATTCATTATTAAGTTATTTTTCTCCGTTGTTATTTTCTTCTCAGGTGAAAACGAATTTTCGGAACGCCATAACCATTCCCGAAAAGTCATGGTCTCGATTCCGGGACATTTTTGCAGAATACGTAGATAAAATGAAAGAAGATGGGAAGAGCGGAGCCGGACCTTCCAGTGCCACTTCGGATATTCCTCCTACATCCACTGCCACTTCATCAACAGAACGTGACCCGCCCAAATAATTGTAAAATCGCTGGGTAGACCAAAATTTTAGCCATCTTTTTCATTCTGTCTATCTATCGACGTTTAAAAAGAAAATTTTAAGTACTATATTATTATATATATTATATATACATATATATTATGATACTACTACTACATTACTGCTATATATACATATATATATTATATATATATATGATGTACTACTTTTATGTAATTATATTGAAAAAAACTACTACTACTACTCGGTATAATATTGTATGTTTGAATTGAAAAAAAATATTTACATTATCATCATGGTAGGAAGAGAAGAAGAAAAAAATGTTTAAACAATGTGTGAAATTTTCATTATATAAAACACTACTACTTCTACTATTACTCTGTGTGGTACAGTTACTATTTGTGTGTAGAGAGACAAGAGCAGTTTAAAAATGCGAAAAAGAAATGTTTGGAAAGCAAAAATACATTGTGCGTTTTATACCAAGAAACAAGTTACTTGAAAACAATATGTAAGACCTGATTGACTTGATTAATACATTTTATGAAATTGGTATATCCTTTCAAAGTATCTGAATTTTATCAGTAGCAAAGCTATTTGTTTATACATTTCGACAATCCATATGTAGCATACCTGGAGGAACTCTGTGAAACTAGTTGTTGAGTCTATAAAAAAGAAGGGGTTTGCAAACGTTTTTTCGACTAATTTTTAATTTGTTACTTTGTTCAACGGCAACGAAAAAAAAACAATTGAATTGATGTTTATTATGACAATATATATTGAGTACCCTGTTGTGGTGACACGCTACTACTGACTGTTGTTAGGTTTTGCCTACTAACAAACCATATTCGTTTTTCTTGTAGTTTATGTAAGACATTACTTGGAAAGAAAAGGAATTTGAAACGTTATATATATATATGCATGCAATAGTAAGGGTAAAGTACTAAGAGTTTTTTTTTAAAAGA
>JAHZNE010002817.1:0-12948 GCA_027744055.1 Callyntrura sp. NNG-2020 | reverse complement strand
TATCAACTTAATGATTAATAATAAAAATAATTGGTGGATGTGCTTACATACTTATAACACCGTTACAGATAATTCGAGATAATCAGGCAACCACATTCAATTTAATATTTTTTTCTATTTAGCGACGGTCTTCTTGTAGGGACCCTCAAGTCCAGGAAGAGGTTAGAAATCTTGTACCTCAAGATGTCTTTAAGGGAAGTTTTTCGGAGTACAATCTCGCAAACATCACCAGACTCAGTGGGAACAATCTTAGAGGATCGAATGTAAAACGGCCAGGTAGCGGTATTCCAACCCCTTCATTCCAAAAACCTCTCTCTGGTAAAAGTTCATCAGTGTCAAGAAAGGCGGTAAATGTCGCTACTCATTCGCGTGCAAGACACATAGACGAAGCTGCAGCGTGTAGCTCTAAAAGTAGAAGTGTGTCTGCTTCGAGGAATCCACCTAGTCTCATTCCAAAAAAATCGCAAATTTTCAGGTACAAAAAAACTTATGAAGTCGTATACAACATATACTACTTTTAACATGCATCATCAAAGCTAACGTCAAATGTGACATTGTCTTTAATAGTCTAATTAATCAATTTTAGGGACACATCTCTAGCTGCTAGTTTCAACAATACTCGACGAAAGTCAAAATCATATGAATCTTTATGCGGATTTCAAACACCTGCCATTACACCAGGAAGAAGGTATCGGTTTTGTATTTGATCATAAAAAATAAAATACTTGTATGCCCTGCATAATGGTAACTGGTTGGGGATATTTTAGTCGGTCCAAATCGCCTTCAGCATTAAGCACATCTCGACGTCGAGGAGTTCATAATGAAATTAACGACTTTGAGAAAACTGTAACTGTTACAAAGGACAGGAAAAAACTTAGTGACATGGCCATGTATGTGTTCACTTTCTTAGAATCGCAAGACTGCAAAGCAAGACCGGCTGACTACAGAGATTTTATAAATCCTACTAAGATGCCTACGGCTACATTTTTTTCAATGATAAAGGTATAGTCTTCCGTCCGTCACATCATGTCAAATCACAAGTCTTTAGAGATTGTACATGTAACATAAAATTACTTTTCTTGCATATTCTAGTTTCTAGCGTCTCATTTTGTGGGTAATGAACACTTTGGCAAGGCCGATAAACCGGACGAAGAGGCGAAAAAAATAATTGATGTTTTAAAGCTACTTAAGTACCCAGGTACAGTTTCAGTCTCACATTTAAAAACACCAACAGTACAACATGCTTGGCCATCCTGCTTTGCGTGTCTCACATGGCTATGCGGTAGAACGGAAGCTCTACTCACTCCTCCTCCTGAGCGAAGTAATATCTCTGAGCTTGCAAATAACGGATTGAGAGAAATGGCTTTCGAAAGTTATTTGACATTGTTCCCACTTCATTTTAGAGATGAACTCACTCATGAAGATATTGGTAATTAAATTTTATTTTTCCATGATTAATAAATATATGACGATAATATAAAATCCATGTTTCCGGAGAAAACGAACTGTACACATTTTTGGTTTATCATTAATGTTAATGCAATCTTAAATTTTGTGTTTACAGTCGCTGAGGTAGAAAATTTTAAAGAAAGAGTTCGTAAGTAAAATAATATTAATATTTTTATTTTGGATCATATAACTCTACATATGACATAATGTGATAATTGTAATGTTTGTCTCGAGGTGATTCATATGGAGTTGAACTTTCAAAAACCAAGGAAGAATTGATGAAAGAACGTGATCAGAAACGAGAGGAATTGGAGCGTCTCAAGAATGTAGATGACCCATGCAAAGTTAGTAACCGCATACCATTTACTATGAATATATATATATATATAATGCAATGCTTGACACGCCCAATTGATTACATTTACGTATACAACAGTAAAAGTGTGTTTTCTTAGTCTTCTAAAGATTTAACTTACAAAATTCTTTTATCCACCAACAGGAAGTTAAAGAACAAATACAAGCTGCAAAGATGGATAACGAATCGCTGCAAGAAAAAATTCGGGAAACTGAAAAAAGATGCAGCAAGTATTCGGATTTGAATCCTTTAAAACTGCAAGAAGAAAGATTCAGTACGAAAATTGAAACTTATTCAAACCATTATCATTTTGTAAGTATTTTAAAATTTTTAATATGGCTCATGGCTCCATTATTTTATCCAGAACTGGAAATATCAGCTAAAAGAACCAAATTGGCACGCCTTATGGAACAAGTTAAGACACAGCCGTTCAGTAGACAGGAAGCTTCCGCTATGAGGAATGAGACTGAGGCGCTAAAGAATCAATTGGATTCGATTAGACATGTTAACATAACCCTACAAAAAACACTCGAAGAAAAACGTCAGAAGTTAAGCACGCGTGAAAAAGAGGTTTAAATCAACAAATGCATCCAGTTTAATACCATTATAAAACATGTTAATAATGACAATTAATTATACGTTGTTGTACTGATTTATTTTAGTTTTATGACTTGTGCAAGAAATTCAACATTGTAGAACGTTATAACGAGCACGTAAGGTTTCTGAAATTGGACGAATACTTGATTTCTCCCAACCCGTTTGGACCAAAAGAACTTGAAGAATGGATGAAGGTGATTCTTTATAAGATGAGATAGTTTTTTCTTTCATGGAGTTAATGTTAATCTGTAACAACCTTTATTTGGTTTTAACAGGAGGTGTCAAAAACTCTTCGTAAGTGCCAAGCAAGAGTAAATGAAATGGTCAAAGAAGTCACATTAAGCTCAGACCAGAAGGGTAGAGAAAATCAAGAGTATGTAAACAGAATGAACGAGTTAAAGAAAGATATGTTGGAGTTGGATCAAAAATTTCAAAGTGCGCAGAAATACAAAGAATTTGTTACTCGAGAGTGTGAAGAAAAAATTGCTGCAGCTCAAGCTTCGTTAAACAGAATGAACGAGTTAAAGAAAGATATGTTGGAGTTGGATCAAAAATTTCAAAGTGCGCAGAAATACAAAGAATTTGTTACTCGAGAGTGTGAAGAAAAAATTGCTGCTGCTCAAGCTTCGTTAGATGATGTGAAACAAAAGCTAGCACAGGAACAGGAACGGTTGGACCAATTGAAACAGCAAGAAACAGTTTCTGACAAAAATTTTCATGATTGGAAAGAGCGGTAAGCGTTCACATTTTGCACACTGCATACGTCATTGTCATTGTGATAACTCAAACGTCAACTAGGACATGTACTCATACTAGTATAAATTAAAATGCTCTAGGCTGGAGGATTATTCGAAAACTGCTGAGGAATGGAGGAAAAAAGAAGATGAAGAGATACAAAAATTTTTGGAATACCGAGCAGAACTGAAGAAAACAATACAGGTACAGTTGCATTTGCACAAAAAACAATTCTTGCTTAATGACATTCAGTCCAAGACCCATTTTTAATTAACTTGAGACACATGATGGATTGCCTAGTGTATTATACCATACTACGTATTTCTATTGTTTCATATCAAGCTTTTCAGGTTTTAGCACTTAAATTAAATGATTAAGTTAAGTAATTTGTTCTTGTATTTTTGTAGGATTCCATTACGGAACACGCTTTAATAGAGCGGAACTTTCTTCTGGAAAATTATGGCGTAGATATGTTTGACAATGCACATTTAAAGCCATCCGCTATTGGTGCTGCCACTGCCGAAAACAATGAACAGTAGTATGCAGACACAGATAAATGTAAATGTGAAGGAACTTTATGAAGATCTCTGTCGTAATAGTATCGTTTTTCACTCGATGTACCTTAATTATTTAATTTTTTCGCTCTCATGCCAAATACAATATGGCCAAATAGCACTATCTTTCACATATAAATAATATTTTCAAAATACTGGCGACCTATTAGTGCCTGTTGGTGTTCATGCAACATCCCAGTTGTTAATAACTATTTCCACCTATCCGTACTAATTTTATTATTTTTATTATTAAATCGCTATTAATTTACCAATTTATTCTTCGAGTCAATTATTAAATCAAAATAAAACCTATAGAATTGAAACAAAATCTGCTCTTGTTGTCATTAATCATTTTTTATGAATTCCAACTTTTGAACGTATCATACATTTATCATACATTTTATCACGTATAGTTTTTATAGTTTTGGTTTGCACTTGCACTGGTACATTTCCTTCATTATCGTTTTGTTTCGAGCATTATTCTAAAACTGTTTCCGCTAGCACACCCCTTGAGTACACTTGCAAGTATATTATTATGAAAAACATATATTTTTATTACGCAACTGCGTTATATACCTGATAAATTTTAATGTATCGCTACCAAAATTGACTTTACAATATCTGCAATTTTTCAAACTACAACAAAGTAGTAAGTAGCCTTGGAATGGTACAAATCACCGGCATATAGGGTATGGAAATACGGATGTTATACATTGTACAATTACCTAGAACCAAGGTCTCTTTCGTTCTTTCATCGGGATGATCCGAACTCTCCCGTATTTGCAGAATCAAATTGCAATGTATAATATGGTACAGTGTAGTGCAAAAGTACGTTTTATTTTTTATACTGTGTACACATTATGTGGGTTTATAGTACTGCTTCAAAACATAAATCATGTAGATTTGTAGATTCGCATATGTCGGTATTGTATAATAATTGCAAGCCCAGTCCGTTCGTTTTAAATCGGGACTACGTTTAAAAATTTCCAGAGATCACACGTTGTAATCAAGAACTTTGGCAATATAGAGAGAGGAGACACACTTTATCTAGGTAACTATTCTGTTAAAATACTGTGCATATCCAATCTGTTTTTTATATATTTGTGTTAGTCATGCAACTCAACTGAAACTGTATTAATGTCTTTGCACTGGTCAAAATGGCAGGTTACGGTACTGGTGTACACAAAAGCAAATAATATTTACTTTGCACTTTACTGATGTGGTTTATGGCATATTTAACACATCCGAGTCATGGCAGAAGGAAGCAAACTAGAGATAATGCTGAAACTTTTATCACTACCCAGCGTGGTGTGTGGGGCTTTACTTAGAAAATGAAATAAGGCTTGTGATTGTGACGTTGAGGAGACAACTTGGATTTGATACATACTGACTACACTGGTTACTGCTTAATACAATTACCCTGGACTTTGGTAAGAATTTTTTCGTGATTGATAAACTTACACTTACAGCGATTCAAAACTATTACAATAACATTTTATAACATTAAAATCACCTCTCAATAATTCTGCGATGCTGCAAATTACTTTTCGTCACTTCAGAATACAATCCTTCACATATTACAATGTCAATTGTCTATGATAAAAAGCACAGAATGGCATTTTTATATCTAAGGACAAAGATGGCCAGTAATTTTCTCTATCTTTTTATCTGTTAGGGGCCATCTACAAATGCAGTTAGACATTAACGTAAAGACTGAAAAGATACCAAATAATTTTGCATTTTCTTAAATAAAGATGTTTACTGACTTTGGTTAGCGCAAAATTTTGTCATTATGATTGATGAACAGGCCCTTTTTCACCGCATTGATAAAGTATGATACGTCATACCTAAAAACTCATCAAAGCTTTATCTATGTCATGCTAGAGTCCATAAACTTTAAGCTCATATCAAAATTTAATGGTTTGCACGTAAAATAAATATTAGTTTCGAAGCACGTTTCATGTTAACAGGTTACGTGGAAGATTTTTGTGGTTACATACAGTGCAGCATATTAAAGCCTATAATTAACTCTTGTCGTCTCCGCAATTTACCTTTAAAAATAAAACAAGTTGCATTGTTTTCTGACGGTTTCCTCTTCGAATTCACTTTAGCAGTGTGAAACCAGTAACCGCCGAAATCATGCCAAAAGTGTTCGTTACCGGTGGAGCTGGCTATGTGGGGTCCATCTGTGTTGTTGAACTTTTAAACAGTGGTTACGATGTTGTCGTTGTGGATAACATGGTAAACGCAGTTATGGGTAAAGAAAGATATATAAACTTTGTCTTTAAATCCAATTAAAAGTAGCTGTTTGTGCTAATTTATTTTCCTTTCCCTTTATCGCTGATATCAATCCTACAACACTAACTACTCCAACATCATTTAATGGTTATCCTGGACTGGAGGACAGGCGCGCATGGAAAGCCCATTAGTTTGGAGCGAGCTGAAAAACTGACAGGGAAATCCGTTGAATTCCATGAAACAAATTTGCTTGACGAACAAGAGCTAAAGCGTGTATTTCAATCCACTGGACCTTTTGAGAGCGTGATTCATTTTGCAGCGCTGAAAGCTGTTGGAGAATCCTGTAAACTTCCTCTGCGATATTACGGCAATAATATCTCCGGAAGTATAAATTTACTTAATGTATGAACATACTCATTCCGTTTCCTTTATTTGCAAATTGTATGGAATCGCAATGAATGAGGTCAAATTCATCTTCAAAAAATAATTTAGGTGATGGCCAGCTGTGGATGCAAAAAGATAGTATTTTCTTCGTCTGCAACTGTTTACGGTGATCCACAAACACTTCCTGTTACTGAGGAGCATCCGACTGGAAATTGTACAAACCCGTATGGAAAAACAAAATTTATGATGGAGGAAATGATGCGCGATGTTTGTGCTTCTGATCCGGTACGTGCGTTATCTCACAAACTTGTTTCTCATGTCACCCCTCCTCTAGAATATATCCTAAAATGCATATATTGATGCTCCTTAAATGTTCAGGAATGGAAAGCAATAATGCTGCGCTATTTCAATCCAGTCGGGGCACACCCTTCTGGGGACATTGGTGAAGATCCTAGTGGAATTCCCAATAATTTGATGCCTTATGTTTCTCAAGTAGCGGTGGGGGCTAGGGAGAAATTAAATGTTTTTGGAAACGATTATGATACTAAAGATGGAACAGGTAGTTATTTTTCAAACGTACAAGTCTATAGGTAGTATCCAAGAATGTACCCAGCAAAGTTGTGTATAATATTATGATTTGTGAAAAATCTTTGTCTGATATGTGTAAGAAAATATTATGCAAACACTTCACTTGGATACACTAATATTAGACTTGACTAACTCTTTGATGGGGTGAATATATTATGTTGACGTAATATTCAAAATTATGTAATATGTAATAACAATAGCACATTATTTAAACGATTTGTCTGCAGGTGCTGATAGTTGGCGATGGCAATCCAAAAACCCGAATGGATTTCGCACATCCTAAATCGCAGCCGTTCTATTTGAATGCACCTGGTATGAAGCTTTACCCCAAACGTTCACCTATAGTCATATTTTCAACAAATGTGATCGTAAACAAACAAATGTAGGGAGGGAGATAAAAATGTTCTATTTTTAAAAGCGTAATCATCCATTAACGCATGTGGACTGCAGCAGGCTGTTAATCAATTTTAGACAGTATAAAAATAAATAATAATCCAGTTACAAATTATTTTAAAAATTTGGAATCTTACGATTTATTTATTTTATGGTTTTTTAAAACATGCTTTGCTGACTCTGTTCAGCCTAATTAATTTTCGTTTTCTAATATAAAGACATCATGGTGAGCCAAATTGTACAAAACTACAAAAATGAAAGCGATGAAAGGGCAAATTGTACTACATCATTTTGTTTCTTTCGCGATTGTTTTGAGACTTTACTACCTTATTCCCTTCCGTGCATGAAAATAAAGCCTTAACAAACTTCCTAAGCAAATATGTACATACGCAGTTCATATATAGGCTGTATAACCCTCCTTTGTTTCAATATGAATCAAACATTATCCTATCAGTAAAATTTCTTTGGAGAATAATCATTTTATCATAAAGAAAAATTAAACAGGCCGTCCTAAAGATTTCTTGCATTACATATCAGAATATTTTTCAGAATATAATATCTAAGTAGGTATAACATAATTTCAATGCAATGAAAACAATGTTTTAGTATACATTGTGTTAATCCCGGTATTAGTTCATAGTAAAAACAATGTTTTACACATAAACTATAAAACAGTATACAGAATGAACTCGATGTATTATGACTAATATGACGATATAAGTTGTAAATGAATTATTTCAACTTTCAACAAATTCATACAAACTATAAATACGTAATATATATAAAAATTGCTATAGTCTTTGAAAAAATCTCAATTAAGCGATTAGCACTGGCGATAGTGGCCTTGCATTAAACAAGCGGCCGTTCCTATTAACAATCAATAGTATAAGATTAGTTAAATCACAGTATTTTAAAATAATGAAACGTGTTACAAAAGTTTATATAGTATAAAAGGAAGCAGCAAACGATATAATACAATACATGAATGTACGTTTAAATCTCCAGTAAGAAGGAGTATTAACGAAAGAAAGTTTTTGAGATCTTGTGCGGTCACATAAACGTACTCTGCTAGATATACTGGCCGGGAGATTTATTAAATCTTTCTAGTACTCTACATTTGATTTTTCACTAGAAAATGAACAACTTATCGATTCTTAAAACGATGGCAGGACTGCCCGGTTCTTATGATAGTCAAAATTGATCGATGTTAATGTACTGACTGCAGTTAGTATGACTAGGATGATTTTGGGAAATAATTATTTGATTGATTAAAACAATAATACTAGCATGAGAACCGCTACATTTTGTCTTGGCCAGACCATGGATCATCCAAAGGAACGTTTTCAAATGGGTTAGTGCTTGTACGCACGTCTTCTTCGCTTTCGAATGGGTTACTCCCACGCACAGTAACATCATTATTCTTACTGACATCAACCCTATTTATCCCGCTCCCTGTTTCATATAGAGCACTTAAAAATAACATATAGTCATAAATAATTTTCAACCCCAGGATACGCACGGCTCCATGCAGGATGAGGTTCACAATGACTGTTTTTATAGTTAGTCCATGAATTCCAACCAAAAATAGAGTTAAAAATAACGCCAGCTGAACTATTTCAAGGAGCCACCAAATCCATGTTTTTTGAAGCTCACGCTGTAAAACAAGTAATAATATTTAGTTTAAAATATGTACAGAAAAGTTATTTAAAAAAATGCAATACACCTTCCCCCTACCTTATGGACGGCAATCAGTAATATAAATCCAAGGACGACTGGTGGTACTAGAAAACCTACATTCAAGTTGTCAGAAAAAAGAATGCCGCAATTCAGTAAAATGTTAAAATTTATAATACTGAAATTTAACAATTTGCAAAGACTCTTACCAACAAATATTAAAATATAACGCCATAATGCGAATCCTAAAAATCCAGCGACATCATACCAAAATGTATTCACTTGGTACACACCCAGAAGCTGAAACGGTAAAGGGACTTTATTAACATTTCCTGGAAAATTGTCCAAATAACAGTGAAATATTTTGTTTAGATACAACATGGTCGTGCTTGTACTTACCAAGTAAATATAGGAATATCCTTTTGCTAAAAACTCCGGATGTTTCAACCAGTCGGGCAACTGACAATTGCAAGGTAGTTTTGGACAAGGCATGACGTTTTCTTATGAAAGCACGACCGAGACGTAAAAATATTGAAGTCGAGTGATATATGATATAGTTTTGATATGTAGGATTAACATCGGCACTTTACAAGTTCCATTTACTCAATTGATTTTAATGTTTTTGTTGATGTTATTTACAAATAGTGAGTTCATCAGAGAGCTTAATACGCTTAATGGTGATGAGACTGAGTATGCTCAATGCTCTCAGACGCTGGCGTGTAGGAGGAGGATATATTTTAATTCCAGCATTTTCCTGAAGGCCAGACTGAGCAATATAATCATTTCGTACAATATTCATTTTCATTCCACATACCGCACGCTCTTTTTGTTGTAGCAAAACATGATTCCTTTCATTCGTGAAAAATAGCAGGTATGTTTCTCACTCACACGATACTACCCAAAGATATAAAGATGTACTTATCTTTTTTGTGACGACACAATTGTAAATTCTATGCATGCCAATTGCATCGCTATGCTTCGTTCGTCTTACTTAACTCTCAACCAGCAATAAAAAACCATTTTCATCAACAAGCACACTATTGACTATACCACGCAGCACAAAACATAAAACTAAAGAAACTTTATTTATAGTCAACCAAAGGCTAGCTTAGCCAAGTGCTTAAAAATCCTTTCCAGTGACGACAGGCTTATTTTTTTATTCACAAATGCGAATAACCAGACACGACAGGAGAAACATGGCACGAGACTAAATGAGCATGAAATCTTCTTCATTCCTGAAAATGGTACCTCACGAACTTTTACCAAACAAACTAGCCTATCCACTCGTTGACGTTTAATTTGGTGTACTGATTGAGCGTTGTGTTAAATACAAAAGTTTAGTAGTTACTAATGTGCCATGTGTTGGCGAACATCACGTCTGTCGCTGGCTATGGCTGGTGTCGTGGTACCTCTGCTTCGTAAACACAGTTCATGGCAATCAAGTTTACAAAAGTGAGCCATCTAACACTAGATAAGAGAGGCAACATTTAAGGCATCCACCGCTAATTAATTGGTTGTTTAAGGTGGACTATATGGGCGGTGTTCCGATTTTTATACTTTCTTGTCTTGTAATAGTTGCTGAGTGAGTGTACTACTGTCTTGTCATTGTCACTCTCTCAATGTAGGCATTAAGCACGTATATTTTTCGTCGTTGTTAAAAGAGCACATAGGTTAACTGGAAACATTTTCTTATATGTTGACCCAATTGGCGGTGAACACAATACACAAAAACATTTGTCCGCTTTGAAGAATGATATAAAGTCTAAAAAAAATCTGTTTCTCTGTTTTTTGTTATTTTTTAACGAAAAAATGTAATATGAACGTGGTGTAAATCTACTTGCAAAAGATTGCAAGGTGGCTATCGAACGTTGATAAGAATATCTTGCACAAACTGCCTTACTAAAACCGTAAACTAACTGCACTTAATCTTGCCAGCTGAAGGCTGGATCTGACTGGACTCCACTGAGCGCAGAAAAATCCAGGCTGAGAGTTTCATGCTAGATGTATTGGTTTGCATGTTGCATGGTTCATATCTTGAAAAAAGAAAATAAACAAAAAATCCAATAAAAACATCGTTTCTTTCTTTTTTGTACATTACTTACATAGATAGCCGTTTCGCATTAGCTCTTGTACTTTTGCGTTTATATCCCTCAGTCTTGTACTTTTTTCCGTACTTTGTTAGTACATTCAGCTATTATAAAACATGGCCAGATCAAAGAGTGGCAAAAGCAGTAGGATTAAAACGAAAGCAATTATTTTATATGGGATACGATAAAGATATAATAGGTTCATAAAAATGTGTCATTCCTTGTAAATTGGGTATATTGATGTCACTGTGCAAGTTTACGATTGATTGTGCGATCAATGATCTTACAAACCATGGTTGATGTCCAATAATCGTGGCACTCTTTGAACTTTAACTTGCTGTTTCAAGGAACCAATACTGCGCCTAAAATGAACTCTTCTCAGGGTGTTATCGTGCCGTGCGTCATACAAGGGCAAGATGCTGTGAATGCTATTATTATTATCATTGTCACACAAGAAATATAAATGATAAGTATAACTATTACCATTATTTATTTAAACAGGAAGCATTTATTCAAATTAAGGATTTTGTAATCTACAATATTTTTAACGCTCTTTTGTACTCGTCCAGTTCAACTCCTTCCCAATGTCCAGGCATTCCTTCTAAACCATCTTCAAATACTTTGAAAATATTGTCGTATAACAATTGATCCTTATCGGTGTATGGTTTGGTTACAATATCAAGGTTCTCATACAAAATATCTTTCTTTGGCATGCTGACTAATGTAGAAGAAATGTATTTGTCTCGGGGACGCAAGCTAAACCCAAGAGCAGCTTGTTCAATAGAAGTTCCTTCGGTTTGTGCTAATTCTTTAGCCTGTAAAGTTAACGCTTTAACCTTTTCCGAAGATGGATGCCAGGATGGCGCACCCTTGCTGGTGAATAGGCCCATTGCTACTGGGGAAGCGTTAATTATACCGACATCGTTTGTCTACATAATAAAGAGAGAACGTAAATAATGTTAAATGTTCAAGTGTGTGGTATTATATCTCGACCCTAACAGATTCATTAATTAATTAATTAGCCCCATTAGATCTTTTTGTTTCATCTGCATCATTTAATTACTTAATTAGCTTAATAATCAAGCTTGCTTCATTGATATTTGTTCTAAAGACCACTCGGAATCCTTTGAAAGCACCATGTAAATAGTATATTGTAAGTTTTCATGGAGATGGTATATACATAAAGGTATGATGTGTCTCGACAAATTGTAGTATACATTAGAAATGGAGAAAGCGTGTTGGATTCTGGTGGCACGGTTGGCACTAACATCACCATGGCAACACCACTAGACTCCCACGTGAAAATACTAGAGAGAGAGAACATATTGCGTTTCATAAAAAATTGAAGAAGCCGTGACGGATAAAAAGAATTACTTCGAGACGCAGGTTCATGTGGGACATGAATTTTTAGTTATCACTAATGATAACCTATCAGTATAGAATAACAGAGGCAAAAAATCGGAATCGTATTTTCCATCGGTCTAGTGCTGTTGTAATTGTTACTTTACGAATTCAAAATCAGCATAGATATGTATGATTGTGAGTTTTTACTCCTACTCCTATTAGAAAACCAGTAAACACATCAATCAGAAAATATCTCTGTATATACCAATTATACTTTTTAAGCCAGACATGAATGGCGTCTTCGTTACTAACGCCAACGCCGCAAAGTATGCTCTAAATGGAAGATTCGGTTCTAATCCCCAGAAATGGAAGTTCTTTATATATATCATTGATACAGTAGGTACCCTTAGATACCAAGTAGCACAATTAAACTTACAAGGAACAGTACCTGGGTGTCAGACCGGAAAAGTGATGAATTTGGTATTCACTTATAGTTTACGACCTGCTGAATTCAGTGACATACAAATTGGCTCTGAGTGGGGCCTTATGT
>JAHZNE010002816.1:0-14845 GCA_027744055.1 Callyntrura sp. NNG-2020 | reverse complement strand
CCATTTGACAAATGGACATGTCATGTCCACTGAAATTCCTAAATTGACATATGGCCAACCCTAGTAGTAACGTCCTTGACATTTGTCCCGAGACAGCATAAATATTTTTCGGACACGTGGATCGCAATTTTACGTCGATACGATCTCACAAGGAGCATTTTGGTGGTCGATAGATAAACAAAAATAAATAAGATGAAATGCAACTCTGGTTAAAATGATTTGAACTATTAGAGTTTCAATCATAGGCCATACCGTAACATGTATAACTAGCGCTGTGATACAAGCTACTTTACATTTTTTAATGTGTCCGACAAACGAGAATGCAAATTTAATCTACAGTTTAGCACAAAAAATTTGCAGATAGAAAACTATACCCTATACAATTTCTAGCAATAAGCTGTCGCCTTTGCATTTACTACTAGCACAGTAGTAAAAACTTAACAACCGACTCTGACTTCTTGGTTCTCGGACCAACCAGTCTGATGATATTACCATTCATAATAATAAACTGAAGTACGTGGTAGCGTTGTAGAAAAGAAGCACGTCAATTTTTGTTAACTATAATAGAATTAATGCTAAATGTAGTTTGTTATAAGTGTTTTATTATGATAACACCGACTGTTTTAAAGGGTTTATGATTTCATAACGTAATTAACCGAGAGAAGAAGGGGTGTACCACAACTATGTATCCCATAATTTTAATTACAATAATGCCAGTACCACAGCATCTTTGAACACTCCTCAAACTTGGCAAGCGTCAATAATGGAATGTACCTGGATGAAGTTCCGACGGAACGAGAAAGTATGGTGGGAGTAATGGAGGGTGAAAGGTTCCCATAATACATAGACAAATTTTGTGAATAGAAGATGAATAGGTATTGAAGCATGTGCTTTGGTAGATTACTGTCTTTTTAATTTGATAACATTTATGAATAATAAACCTGAACTCTTCTCATACACTTATCGTTAAAAATACCATACGTATAATTTTGAATATTGTCAAAACTCATGTTTATTTTCTGCTGGGTTAGAACTTGCTGAGTGGATTATAGACGATGGAATACTAAAGTCTCAATTGCATATATTTTTAGTGGACGAGCGGTTAGTTGGACATTGTAGTTTCACGTAAAGCGTAAATACAACGACTATAACAAGTGACTTGCTTTGCAGTACAAACAGAATCTGATTCACACTTTTCACAGCGCGTGTCTGGTAGGTTTAACTCTTCTTTTTGCAATTCGCAATATGAAATGTTAAATTTTGCAAGAATTGTGAATTCACGGTTGTCAGTACGAATTAAAATGGTTGGTTGTGCTAAAAGCTTCATATGAGTCGCATGCAAAGTCGTATATTTTGCAAATAATTGTTTCAGAAGCAGGAATGAAATTATTGTCATACATATAATTTTATAACAATGTGCCACCGAAAACGAGTTTCGTTAACACAAGGGTTAATTTTTATTTTAATATAACTTTCATCTGAAAATTACTTACGTACTTTGGGGAGTTTTAAAATAAAATATACCGACTTTCACCGGGGTTGGCTGACCCCTGTGTACACGAGGTGCTGAAGTTCAGTTACCATTGCTCATAAACGGAAGAGAGAATTATAATTTTTACCAATCGATATGAACAAAATCAATCCATAGGGGCAAACTTTTGATTTAACTAACAATTTGTAAATATATACCACCTGAGGTGTTATGAAATTATACTAAATTCCGCCCTGGTTGGTTTAGCCCAAAAGGTCTGGAGGTTTAACATTATAAATTGGCTGAAGTATTATTCCTGAAGGACAACCATTTTTAATGTTGGCGTTTAATAACTTTTATCCTTCGAGGGCAACTTTCATGGGTTTTGGTCAAAATACATAAACCTTCTTTTCAGCATTATTGCACCGGTTTATAGTTGTAATGTAATGTTGGCTTTGTCCCATATGTTAAGTTTATGGAAATGACTCTGGGGTCCCGGTATTCAGTTTTCCCATCATCAGCAACTATTTAATCTCATTCAAAAGTCCGGGCGCAAAAATACTACCTCAATTGCTACGGTTGGACATGTCATTTTCACTAATAAAAATGTAAATGTACGTAGAAATAGCAAAAAATTAGATCACTTGCGCTTATCTGCCTATTTATCACGGGATGACCATTATCTATCTCTATATTTTAAAACTTGAATTTGCTGTTACACCTAGTCACTCAAGTAGCACGACATTTCATGAATCAATTAAGTCAAAAAAACAGCATTTATTAACTTAACTACAAATGTTTTTTTGTATATTACAAATTACGAAGTAAAATGCGCAAATGAATGTTCGGGCAGACAAGTTTTTGTTTGTTGAAAGTTCATTGTGCAGAAAAGGACACACACAAGTTTACATTAGTATTTTCATATACAATCCTACTCCTATACCACAAAACTTCTACGGGTGGGTAGTCTATACTTTTTGATTTTTCAACCTGTATGAAACAATTAGTGTTGTTCTTTACTAGTGCAAATGCACTGCCCCCACCCCGAAATATGAGTAGAAATCATGATGCTACAAAAACTAGGATTTCTAGCTACGAACTACGAAATATTTTACCAACTTGTGTTGTAACATGTTATAGCTAAGACGCATTACTGTACAGTAAATCATCTTGTTTTGAAACGTCTCAAATGGAAATGAGACTAGTCCATGAAACAAATCGGAGGTAAATGTCATAATAATGTGCTGGTGGTGTTGAGGGAATCAAATGTAACCAGGTAGTTTTTTTGGTCCTCCTTAGCTATCTCAAAATTTATATGTTTTCTCACGATCAACATCAACATTACTACGTCAGCAACACCACCACCATCGTTTACTTGTATTAGTGCCCTTTTGCTTCTTACGGGAAAATGGATACGCTACACGCGTATCCATTTTCCTTCGATGTAACATATTTTACTACGATGGTCATGTAGAATACATGTAACAACCAAGGCAGGTTGTTAGTTTTCGCCACCTGCTTTTTTATGATGGACATCAAAATTTCTTTTCCACATTAGTCGAGAGCCAGTTTAGGTTCGGTGCCAGGTACCATGCATGTCATGAAATAAGTTCAATTTCTTTTTGGGATGGGGTTTTCCATTGACGACTGAAATAATGATAAATAAAGCTGCCCTGTCATCTTTTCCTCACATTTCGCTAAAAGTCTACAAAATGATCTCTCACACATCAATCCGACCCAACAAGGTTAAATATTTCCACCAGATCCTCACATAAAAACTTCCTTGTCCACTATTTTATATATTTTTCGCTTTATGTAATTAAACTTGAGCCAAATTTATTGTTAAATGACGTTTGTGGTAGGTCAATGGTCGTTTGGTTCCTATTATTTCAAAATGACGTTAGCATGTCAAAGCAAAGTGGACACAATTGCTTTCATACAACTACACTGTAATAGAGATTCATCATTACATGTCAGCAAATAAAAATGCCACAATACAATTTATGAAGAGATATAAATACGTAAAGTATAAAAAATTAAGTTACAGCAGTTAAGCAATACGGTTTTAGAGCCGTTTTCCTGTGTTTTACTATATAGCTTATTTTGGAGAACAGTTAATGATACCATTATTATCCTGGAATGGTACGCGAACACTATCGCAAGCATAATGGCTTTGAAGCATTCCGTATAAAATAACGTCTTTAAATTATATTTTAAAATGGTCTGCGCGATAAGTGCGAGACGCCATAACCGTAACTATTTAGAAATGCACATTTTACGCTCATGCGTAATAATGCACGTAATTTTATTTTACAATTTGCATTTATCTCTCATTAATTGATTCACTTGATACGTTTACAACTACTCAACTTCTTTAGGAGGTTTTCAGTCTTCCTTCTATACAGGCAACAACGCATTCATACAAATTATTTACAGACAGAAAACAGATTATTATTAGGTTCCTCTACGAATGTATTGCAGCATGGGTTTGGGTAGTAGGCTGAAAGAGAGAAAATGTTATTTGGTATTAGACAGGTATTTTGGACAACTTCTGTGTAGCAGGTTAGGCGCTTGCTTGTTTTCTTTGTTGTTGTAAGAAAGACGAACCTGACCCATGTGTGCAAAATACGTGTATCTGTTGAGAAGAGGAACACTAGACACCACACACCAGTCGAGCAGCAATTGCGGTTGGTTATTGTTTTCGCAAAAATATTAATCTCTACTGTTTAGCGTAAATGGTATAATTCCAAGATGTGCAATATACAAACTATGCGATAGATAATACGGCAATGCCAAATTTCAGAGATGTTAGGTTTCAGAGATTCCTCGTCTGCGTGACGCTACAACATGTAGGGAAAATCAAGTCAACAAACACTACTACTACGTAATGAAGACAAGGTATTAAAGAATGTCGACCATTCGAAGTTTTTTAGGGCTGATTCCATGTACGAAGCAAAGTTGGTTTCGTTGTAAATGACGTCGTTGACGACAAGGAGTTAGTCTTTCAAGAGAAGTTGAACAGATCTAGCAGGAGATGAATCGCTATTTAAGAAGACACTTGGTATCAACCCCGCTTCAGTCTTTGATAACCTCAGAGATAGGGAGTTAGGCGGATGCTTTTGTTTTGCTTCCCGTGGCGAATTTCACGCTCATTAGATTTTTAAAATCCGCAAAGTTGTTTGCAAAAATATCTTGTGTAAATTTTAATTTGATGTGCGTGGCCTTGATTTTTAAGAAAATTTCGTGCAATTACAACCGAGAAATCTGGAACTGCTTTGTCTGTATAAGGTTGAAAGTTTTTATGGTGTTCCGTTTTGGTTGAAAGCCATAATTTTGTACTGAAACAAGTTTTTGGAAAATAAGTAAAAATTTCGACTACACTCCAGTGAATGCTGTCCATGAACCGGAATTTGTCACAAGTGAATATATTTCGTGGAAAATATTACGGTGTTGTTGAACTTTTTAAGCGAACCATCCATATTCGCAACTGTAACTTGCTACTATTCTTAGCTGTCATATGGCGTGCTAATCCATGTTTGCATGATAGTTTCAAATTAGCAGACAGAGGAGGTACACAGAAATTAGCAATACAGACACAAAACAAAATTGAGTGTGACTAAAAACGAGTCAACATTGCAGTTATTATCGTCTCCTCCCACCACACCACAAAGACATCTGTATCAACTTTAAAAGTATTTGAGATTCCGGAACTAGTTGTTTCAGGACCAGTAAAGTGCAACGAGATTTGTCAGTTTTTGCACTGGCTTTGACATTTATTTTTCACAAGCATTTTCACATTAATATTTCTTTAAAATGAGAACGGTGGAGTTGCAAACAATTGACCAGCAACAGCAATGTATCAAGTAAGTCAAGACTTTTCCTTTTTTAACGAAGTATAAAAACCGCTTGCATGATGATGGCAGTAGGCACAGGCAGAAAATTTTATAGGAAGCCTGAAATAGGAACAACGAACATTAACAAAATTACATACATTTTTGAGCACAGTTATCTAACTTGCGTCATTCAAAATCTGTACTTTTTAACTGTGTTAATAATGGCTCCCTGCACAATTATAATGAACTGCATGCTAACACAACACATGCTACCGTACTAAACTACCTAAGGCATATATTGTCATTTTTATTAGGGTTTATATTATAAATGATTATATTATTTACTAACTTTGTGTTTATTATAACTACCACCACCACGACCACTGTAGTTGTACAACCTAACAGGTGCGCAGAACCGGTTTGTTGCACAATGAACTGCAGTAGTTACAATGTTATCACTACTACCACATCATTCAGCATGCCAAAAGCATAGACACTTCAAACACGACATGTTAAAAGCAAAAGTAAAAAAATTGCAATAACCCTTCCCATTAACAGGTAAGCTAACAATGAATCACGAGTGGAAAAAGAATGAAAAACATGTGCAAAAAAGTTTCAATCTTGAAAGGCAAAACAATAATAACAAAGATCAACTACGCCAAGGGTTGTATTATTGGTCGCATATATTATATTATCATCATATATTGTCTCAGTCTAGAAGAAGAAAATGAAGATTTCATGTGTGGGGCAAAATGTGTGTTTGTGGAGGTTACCAAATTACGCTACAAATCTTTGTCCATTAAGGTTGTAGTATTTTGTAATTGCTTTAGTCTTAGTGTTTTATCTTGAGAAAATTAGCATTTTTCGCGGTCCTACGAAGCACTCTTTCTTGCAGAAAGTTTGTAAACAATGAGAGACGTAGTTTTCGTGTCAATGTAAAAACGGCACTTCAATTAGAGATATACAAGTTACTTTGTTCACCCGGATATGCTTGACTGATATCATATTTTATTGCAGCAACCACGACTGTGACAGTCCTTGTGAACTACCGCAACCATCCAATAAAAGGTATAGCTACTTCTCCAATCCTGGAACGTCACCTCTTGTGGGAATGACCATTGGTGAGCTGTTGGAGTATGCAAGTCACAAATTCACAAACAATGAGGCTCTTGTAGTGCCCTTTCAAGGGATCAGAAAAACTTACAAGCAGCTTAAGGAGGAGGTATGCAAATTATGAAATTCATGTTTTTTGCACATTTTTCCTTTACGATTCTGTTTGAATGTGCAAAAAACGACTCGTGTATAATTTATTGCATTATGAAACTCTGACAGGAGAAAAAGTGAACATAATGCTAAAAAATGTATCATATTCAGGTGGACAACTTGGCAAGAGGATTGCTGTCTTTGGGTTTAAAACGGGGAGATAGGTTGGCGATTTGGAGTCCAAACACGTACGAATGCTACGTTACTCAGTTGGCGGCTTGGAAAGCTGGTTTGATTCTGGTAAAAAGTTTTGTCTGGAAAATGTTTTAATCATAATTCATAATAATAACTTGTGAATATTATGATTATGATGAATTTAAATGTTTATACACGTGACATTTTTTATAAATAGGTTTGTATAAATGCCGCCTACCAAAGTCGAGAGTTGTTGTACGCCCTGAACAAAGTAGGAGTTCGTTGTATTGTCATCTCCGGTCCATTTAGAACGCAAAACTATTACGATATTTTAACTAAATGCGTCCCTGAACTCGAAAACGCAGAGCCGGGCCAACTAAATAGCCAGGAAGCGCCAGAATTGGAAATAGTTATTTCTGTCGACGAAGGCTTAAAGTAAGACCGTACTACATATCCATTAAGTGTCAATTTTTTGTCAGCAACAATTATAAACACGCTTTGTTCTTTCCGCTTTTAATTGCAAATCTTGCCTACGGTCTGTCATTGAAATTTAAATATCCTTTTTACAATCACGTGTCGCATATGTCCACACCACAGTAATACCAAAAGCTCTCTCTTACCAATGCTCAGTTGCGTAATCAATTTTTGTATGATTTTGTGCAGGGGTACCTTTTCCTTCTCACACGTAGTCGATTTGGGGGCCAACAGTATACCATTGAATGAGCTTAGCCTGCTAGAAATTCAATTTGACGACGTTTGTGCATTGTTCTTCACTTCGGTAAGTACAAATTAGCATGAAATTATGCTAATTGTATGATTAAATTCAGACAAACTGTAAAACGGCGACTGCAAACAAACAAACTGCGAAATAAATATTTGGAATCTTTTGTTATGGCTAAATCTAGACTTTGGTCGTGGTTGTTAATCATGTCATGATTGTTGCTGTGTTAAACATTGCCTTGGTCAATAATGGATTTTTTGTTGGAAAGCGTCTTCAGATAAGGGAAAAGGTATGCCTACACATTGATAGCTATTTACTATGCTTCAACTAGTCGCTACGGTCGATTCGTTCACAGTAAAAATCATCATTAAACAGGCAGTCGCAGTAGCAAAAACATGAATGACTATGGCCGACGCGCCTATGTATGACATGCTTCATTCATGTTTTAGGGGTTTTTGAGGAAGATTTCATTGTGTTGTTGACCAATTGCTTTTGCATATTTTTAATAATTACCCATTCAGTTTGTAGGATATAGTCCGACATGAAAATAATTTCCTTAATAAAATGACTAAGACAATGAGCAAACAAGAAACCCCAAATTGTTTCGACACTCGACAAGTTTATCTTTTTTTATGACGGAAGATAATTTGTTCTTTGATACATTATCAAGATGCTTTGAACAAGTCATTTACGAACAGCTACAATTACTCACAACTTGTTGTATACCTAACTTCGTCATATTGCATGACTTTTGACGGTAAAATCACGTATTGAATTTTGAAACCTTATAGTGCATAGCGGCAGCTCTGAAAACGGCAAAACATTTACTTTACTTGTATCATATCATTATGTTATTTGATGTTATTCACAGGACAGAGTGTGCCTCCCAGTTCCTTTATTTCACGTGTATGGATGTCAAGTTGGCTACTTTGCAAGCATGCTTTACGGAGCCACTGTCATACTTCCTTCTTATGGCTACGATCCTCAAAGCATAACTTTGGTGTCCTCAAAGGAAAGGTAAATATTTAAATATTTTTTCATCTTGATATTTAATGTGGTGATAATTAGATACGCTAATAGTTATACTATACTATACTATATTATTATTTACCTAAAACCGCTCAACCTATAATTAGCTAGTGTTTTCTTTACTAGCTGCTATTGTAGAAATAGCTAGCAGTTTTTTGTTTGATGTCGCATTAGTCGCGTGCATACCTCTTTTACGTTGGGCGCTTTTTGTTTATTTCATGTTTTATAAAAGTCAGTATACACCGATAATCGTGCATTTATGGCTTTATGATAATTGTTTGGCCAACCAGTCACGCGTTTCAACATCTGGATAAAGTTTTAGAAAAAAAAGTAATGCACGCTACATGCTCCGATTGTGCTTGGAAAACTTTTCATGTTAGGCAACTTTACAGATAATCAAGTATGACAGAACTGTATTTATGTATAGTAAAACTGTGTGTTGTCTTGTTGTAGATGCAGCATTATTGTTGGTACCCCTACCATGTTCTCAGACGTACTAAAAGTTACCGAAAAGAACAATTACGATTTGAACTCACTCCGTGTTGCTTCCACTGGCGGAGCAATTTGTTCAAAGGAATTAGTAGAGGACCTTAAAACCAAGCTTCCATTTAAACTTGTTGCGGTAAGCTGATTACTACTTAATCAAAAAGCTTGGGTAGACAGACAATGCTAAGATATGCGGTGTTTTATTGTCTACCCGTACTTTGTTGGTTTTTGATTGAAATATATTTAAATGGAGCATTGCGTAATAGTGATAATAAGTAAGAATATCATTTTTGTAGAGCAATTATGGCATGACAGAGATTGGAGCTGCCTATCAAAGTTTACCCACCGATTCAGACGATTTAACCTCAACAACGGTGGGTTTTCCAGGAGAACATGTAGAGGTAAAGCTGGTTGATAGGACAGGGAATATTGTACCACTGGGACAAGAAGGAGAGCTTTGTGTAAGAAGCTACAGCGTTACACAAGGCTACTGGGGAGAAGCTGAGAAAACGTCTGAAGTTTTGAAGCCATCAAGGTGGTTCCACACGGGGTAAGATAAAATTTATTGGCGTTTTTATTCCTTCCACCGTTTAAAATAATTGTGTTCATTTAAATTGTGTGGTTATTGTTCTGTGGTTTAATAAGTACAGTTGTAATTAGTGTAGGTATATTTTTGCAATTTGCAGTGATGTTTTCGTAATGACGGAAGATGGACATGGTCGTATCGTGGGGCGAGTAAAGGAGATGATAAATCGAGGCGGAGAAAATGTTTATCCAGTTGAGGTTGAAAATTTTCTTAAAAGTCATTCGAAAATACAAGACGCACAAGTTTTTGGCGTACCCGACCAAAGAATGGGTGAAGAAGTAGCCGTGTGGGTTCACCTAAAGGAAAACCAGATAATGTCTGCTGATGACCTTAAATCGTATTGTAGGGGGCAGGTACGTCAAGTTTTTTTAGTATTTTTATCTTGTACTATGAAATGCTTTTTTTCACGTTAAGCGTATTATGTAAAAAGGCGGCTGAACAACATCATAAATTATTAAAACAGGAACCTATACATGGAATTTTCCACATTATCTAATTCATGTTTTTACTGTATTTTTTATCTAGATTTCTCATTTCAAAATTCCAAAGTATTTTCTTTTCCGCGATGACTTCCCCAGAACACCCTTGGGGAAAGTGCAAAAATTTCGAATGCGTGAGGAAACTGTTAAAGTCCTTAAATTGTAAGAATTCTTCGTGTAAGCAATTATTTGTATTTACCATTAATTGACAGAAATAGTAAATAATTTAAAGCAATTTTTACCAAAAAGAAATATTATGTACATATTACCTATTATCTACAATTTTCTCTAAACATTGTCATGTGTAATGTGTAACGCCTATTTTAAAAAAACGCATATTTGATTACCTAGTATTTTCATTTACGGCAATAGATATTAAAATATATAATTGTAATTATAATGCTATGTGGTGTTTGTGGAGTAATAGTAATTGGAACGCAATGCGTACTTTACAGATTACTTTTTAAACATTTTGATCATGTTAAAGATTTTTCTTTTTCTAAGTTGGTGTCATACAACACCATACACTCACACGTATGTGTATATGTGTGTTTCTATTTTGTGTGTGCGTCAGTGTAAGTTCCATTACGTATTCAGAGAGACCGGTATATAATCGTTTGAATTCAGTATTATCAGTTTTACTTATAAAGTTAAAAAGATGTATAAAGTAAAGATACAATATAATACCAATACCCCCGTACCGTTGAAAAAAAATAATATAACTTTCATATATAATAAAATGCTTTGCAATAACAAAAACTGGTCCTTATTGAATTTACAAAAAACAATAACGGATTTATTTACCTCCTGGCAAAAAATTGATACTTGACTACTACTAGTACTATTGGATCTAACGTGTCTAGTGTCTATTCATGATGTTTTTCATTTTGTTTGTTCATGGCAGTTCACGAAGGTCAAAAGCATCATTATTCCATACGTCATCACAATTCATAACCTACCAAAACGATTTTTTGTAGAGTAACAAAAATGACTTCATGTAGTGCTCTATAAACGGCGTTATTATGACGTTCACAGTTTTAAGGGGCAATACGAAACCTCAGTATAATCCTCAAAACTGTGATATTACTAGTCCTTTTTTGTTCAAAATATAATGGAAGAAGACAACACAACATATTAAGCAATAAAATCCCTGTTTTTCTTTACATATATGCAGTTTAAAGACTGGCTCAGCATTAACGTCACCGCCTGTCTTAAACTATAAATTATAAATATTTACTATTGTTGTTGATTACCAAAGCCGTGGTTGTTGTCTCATTTTTTTCTGCATGTTTATGGTTTTGTACATTGGTGAAACTATATTTTGTATAATTTGAGAGCAATTTTCTTGCTGAGTATAAATTCTATATCCAATATATAACATAAATTACGTTGTAATATTGTAACATGAAATTTTGTAATACCCATACCGTGTATGTATTTACCTATCATGTTGTGATTTACTACATGTGCAAGTGCAAACTAGCGTCAGCGCCCTCAGATTCAAATTAAACGTATTTGTCTAATTTCACAAATATTTTGAGAACTGAGATGAACTGATCTGGAATTCGATGATAACATAAAAAGTTGACTTGGGTTTTTCTTCTAAACAACGCTTCAAATTTTTGTTTTTGGTAAACGGTCTGTCAAGGTCACCTACCCTATCTGTTGTGCTGGCGAAACCGTTTACTTCAGCGTCGCATGAGCGAGACATCGAGTTGATGTATGAGACGGATGAGGTCATAACCTTATTAAACATTTTTTTCAGAAAACACATTTTCAAAATGTAACCCCAGTACAGTTCAATATAAAGATAGTTTTATTGCCTCCTTTGTAAAGAAAATGATTCTCATTTCTCACATCAGTTTATGGCACTTATAAAAACATTAATACTACATAAAACAATAGAGATTCATGGTATATGTACAACNTAAAGAAAATGATTCTCATTTCTCACATCAGTTTATGGCACTTATAAAAACATTAATACTACATAAAACAATAGAGATTCATGGTATATGTACAACGTGTGTGGTTTCTTTCGATGATTTTCTTCGAATAACACTAAAAAGTGAAGAAGCTCTGCCCAACATTATGAACGCCCACAGCAATGATGCCCATTAAAAAGGTTTCTGCGGTCACAAGATGCGATACTGTTAAAGCTGAAATAATAGGCGCAGAACATTTTGCCATTTCAAACTCCACGTCCACAGATCGATACTTATCTACAATGGAGGGGATCCGACACATGCAATAACCGTTTTCTGGCGCTAATTTGTTCACCGATGACTTGCACACAGACCCTGGAAAGCACTGTATGTAAGAATACCCATGGGAGTTCTTATTGGGGAAATAACATTGATGACCCGGCTTGATGTAACATGAGCTGCCCAATTGTTTCATCTCCTTATGATCACATTCGCAAATTTTTTTGTTCGATTCTTTATCCGCAAAAACCAAACGACAAATACTATAGTTGCCACAGTCAGAGTCATGTTCACACATACGTCCTATGGCTAATGGGCTTTCACTTCTGCTCAGCACATATGGAATGTTATGGAGAGCCGATGAGCTGTTATGATGAGGTGTGTTGATAATTCCACTCCCGTCGATTTCATTTGTTTCAGTTGACGAGGACACCGTCTGCGCTTCTGCTGCTGCTGATGACGTTAAAAATGGCATTGAAAGTGGCAGTAAAACATACACCAAAACAAAATCAGCAACGCCTGGATTGAATAAAAGTCGACCGCTTGGGGTGCCATTAGGAGATGTGATTTTGACTGCCATGATGATGATGATGAATATTTGTACTGTTAATTACTGTAATAACAAAAATCATCAGTATTAATTTATCCTCTACACAACAATCATTTATTGAAAACATTGCACTAGTCGTGCCATAGCTATTTTCTCACCCTGTTTCAACAGAATCTTACTAATTTCAGTGATAATAACACTAAACACAAAGTTAAATGTCAGTTATTCACTACTACTGCAAAAATTATCGTACAGTGTTAAACATAGCTTTACTGCTGCTAAAATTCAGCAGCAGTTACAACCAAACCTTGCATTGATTTCAAAATGACAACTGACTGCTTGCGCTCAAAATTTCGTACTACACAGAATAAAACAATTCATAAATCATGAACTTACCTCTCGGGCTTTCATATATACCGTCCTAGTCGTCACGTCATTATATCGTTGTTAGTTAGCAGTGTAGCCTGTATTGTAGCTTTGTGTGTATTACAGCTAGTGTTAATATGGGCATTATTTAAAGGGTAGAGTCACGGCGCAATATAAGCGGACAAAATCGTATACGCCTTTTGTCAGTCGATATTATCGGGTCTTCCACATTTCCCCCTGACTGCACAGTGCACATAAATAAGTATTAGCTTGAGAGCGTCGTCGTCACTCAAGCAGAGGCAGAATATATTTTCATGTATTTATAGAATGTTCCTAAAACATAGGAGTTTATGAGAAGACACACTATGGGAAATGCAAAAAACGATGCTCTTGGCTTAAGTGTGGTATAGTCAATAGACAATGGAATAATAAACAAGGAATATGTACGCTCCTCTCAAGAAAAGAAATCGCCTTTAAATCATCATCAGAGTTTCCAAACATACCATTTATATTCAATTACTCAATTACACTTCACGTTAGCATGCCCTCTGCGTGCCGCACGATAGAGAGGTAGCGAGCGAAAAATAAAAGTTTGTGCGAGACAGAGAGGTAATAGCAATTGAATATTAAATAATACAGGGTATTAGGTTTCATGTAGAACTGCGGACAGAGAGTTATCAACCGCAGAAAGGGACGCGCTATAAGCTGTAAGTCATATATAATATTTGAGTAAAGTGATGCCTGTCATGAATTCATTAGTCATGAAAGGCAACTCAGAAATAATTTTCGTGGGACTAAAATTGCATTTCGTCTTGAGGAAGACACTCACTCTCGAGGTAGGTTTTTAGACCGTGTTAGTAGTCGGTCGTTTAAACGTCACTGAGACGTTGAGAACATTATATGGGCAGGTGCTTAATGTAATACAATAGAATTGCTGGTGTTGTACTGTGTCTTTCTGGTTTCATGTTAGACACGGTGCAAAAATGTTCCTTGGTTGTAGGCAGCTATGATTCCACTTAAGTTAGGACTAAAAGGGTTACGCCGAAGTCACAACAAAATTCTCATGAGCCATGAACCTCAGAGGTAAAAGGCTAATATCTACAACGGCTACTGAATAAGTGGGGTATTATTAGGATTACGTACATTGATTTCTGGGAATATTATAGAACCAATATGAAACAGGCAATTATGCCATCATCTAGCAGCAACTAAATGTGGGAGTGACGTGTTTTTTGTATTTTGGGATATACATACATATTTCTCTTTTGGAAATTGAATTGTCTTAAGTATATTGCATTTGCATACATTATTCCTTTGTTCTCCGGTATATTCCCATGATGCGCTGCTTACGATTATCTCATCATCCTTGCTTACATCATATTCATATCACTGTTCAAACCAACTTGTTCCGTGCACGTAAAAGATCTGAAAATAGTAATTTTAATTATTTTACGTATGCGTGCTTGTTGTTATTCGTTTACAAGCATAATGTGCAGCTACCTACGTGGATGGATAAACCGTTCGTACCTAAATAGAAAAACATATTTATATGGAGTGTGAGAGATGTGTGAGCTATTCACACTGCAGGTGCGAAAAATAACTTTTGCATAAACTAATTCAACTAAAGTATGTCAATCTGTTAGTTACGCATGTGAGCGCATGTAGCATATGTGAAGAACTGGTTAAAAGGTTATGTTTACCACGTTGCATAATAATAACAAC
>JAHZNE010002815.1:0-14848 GCA_027744055.1 Callyntrura sp. NNG-2020 | reverse complement strand
TGCTGCTGCTGTGTGATGTGTTACTCTGTTTGCTGAACTTGATGTTTTACTTAAGTATGCATGTATGCGTGCGAGTATCTTTACTCTTTACTTCCATTATATCTTTTCTGCTCTTCCACAAAAACCGCAGTAATGGCAGTAATGTAGTCGAAGTAGCATCAACATCATTACAGAAGCAGAGCCAGCCAGTGTGGCACCGCGGTGGCTGATGTGTCGTTATATGAACCCGCCGGAGGAGCTCAGTTGAGGATATAGTAGCAAGCAAGCACTACAACTGGTAAAGTAGTCTTAGAAGAGCAGTAAATCACACACAAAAATCCATAAACATTAAGTTAGATGGAAGTCGGAGGACTCACACTGGAATTTCAGGAAATCCCAGATCTTGGTTGGAGTTGAAGAGAGAGAGAGAGAGAGAGAGATACATATGCACATAATATGTAATATGCATTTTCGCGGTACATATGGCACCGACTTCTATATCGTAAAAATAATTGCAAACAGATACAGAAATGTCGTATATTCGCAGCAGTAATAAAATCGCACGCTTTTGAAGCTAATGTCTATACGCCAGAGTGACACAGCATGAGCGATTCCAAAGGGTTTCTATTTGTTCGAATTCATAAATCGTAAATTAGTATGTGTGCACAACCGACTGACTACACAGCTATATGGGATCCCAGCTGAAATTTGCTGGTTGTCAGACAAGGTCTAATATATGCTATATTAGATATATTGTATGCGTGTTTGCTCGACTGGTTGAGTGAGAGACTACTAATACGTAATCCTTCTCTAATTAGAGCTTTTCGTTACGCCTCATGCACATATGGTTTTAGGATAAAACGTCATGAAAATAAACGCGCACACACCACCACGCACACGTCGTGGTAGTAATAAACGTGGTGGAAGAATATTTACGTAGGTAAAGTATAGAGATACCTAACAGAGAGTCGATAGTATACAGATGTATTTTGCTTATTAAAGTGTAATTAATTAAACCAAGCTGCATATTATGTATTGTTGATTAAGGTGAGTAAATATTGTATTTAAGATACTTGTAACATTTAGATTTTCTGTTTCAGACGAAGTGTGCTTGGAAGTTTGCCGCTTTAAATAATAACAAAGGGTTTTCTTTTCCAAAAACTACACCAAAAACCATCCCGGATCTCACGACGACGCCAAATAGCGTTCGTCGCCAGCAGACAGCAACAGTACAGCCGCGTGTGTTTGGTGGATGTTGGCAGCGACAGAGAAAGGAGCACACGTCATTCTCATTAGAGACTAACTAGCCTGATCAAATGCCCTTTTTCAAGGTCACTCATAATATCCTATATTGTAGACGAATAAATCATCGAGTTAAGACGAGGGAGAAGATGCCAAGACGAATAAATTATTATGAAAGCGGCAGCAGCCCCATTATCAGAGCAGAGAAACAGGTAATAGGGTAGAGATAAGACACGGCCTTTTATATAAGTAGTTGGAAATTTTGAGAGTTCTAAAAACAAGCCCCATTACGTGAAACAGGTAGAAGGAAAGAATGGGCCCCAAATAATGAAGAGACGCGCGTTGTGTGAATGCGACGTAACCCAAATAGGGTAATTTATCAAACCATTGGTGCTTGCTAGTTGTTGGTAACAGGTAGGTAAAATGGGTCGCAAGTTTATGTTCATATTCGAATATCATTTACATAAAGGTGTGACATGTACTTCAGTATAGCCAATATAAAGCTATACTTCATCGAAAGGTGTTGTTGGTACCAGTTTCTGGGAATTATGCAAAGACCCGGTGGGCTGCTGCTACCCACTATTTCATAAATAAGGTGGAAAACAGTTAAATAATGGAACCTGTGTACTCCAGCTCTATGGTACTTTTCAAGGTCTCCTTTATGAACGTACCAGATGTTTAAACTAGAGAATTCGCCACTTTCATCATATTTTTTCTGTGCCTCCTAAATCCACTGATATTGCAGCAAGAATGTATAGTACTTTATGAGACAACAAAAGTCAAACTAGAGACCTTGAAGGGAGAGGAGTTCATGGTTTACCCTTTCTATACCCATTCCTGCTGGAACGATGATGGTCCCAACCATTAAGCAACGACATCATTTTTTCCGTACTCGACAAACAATTTAGCTACCGCAATAGATTACGCTAGGCGTATCATTACATAAACGTGCGGTCACCGAAATGTTAAAATTTGACACACTTCGGTTTTTGTGAAGGCCTTGCAGAAGCTATGAAAGTTGTTTGGCATGCGTATACAAAGATGGATTTTTAAGTGGAATCTAAGGTCGAGTGTCATTGTTTTAAATTATCCAGTGCATTAGTACAAGATGGAATGATTCCCTAATTTATTGATTGTACGAAACAAAACGCGTTTGATAGATTCTTACGAATCCCTTTCATTATTACCTCCTTCGCTTTGGCGGGCAAAAGTGAGTTTGGATTTTTGACCGTGGCTAGGCGCACTCCCATTGGACAAAACATTAAATGGCCAATGAGAGTACGCCTAGCCTGGTCAAAAATCCAAACTCACTTTGCCCGCCAAAGCGAACGAGGCTGTACTCCAAATGATAATACTATTACTTCCATCATGTACTTAGAAAGATACTTCCTCAAATGATCATTTATTCTCTCCTGTCTTTGGAAAGGGTGTCTATCCACGTCCCAGTTAGCGGTGTCAACAATAAATGGAGGTAGGTTTGTGCATAAACGGTATATGACTGCTTAGATTTCACCGAAAACAAGCTATATTACACAGTTATATATAAATGCATGTGTGCACGCATATATCTTTGTCTATAAATCTTCATAACTTATGGATGAATCGTATTGTACTACACTACATTTTATCGTCTCCCTTTTTTGTTCCCAGTGCCCCACATTCGTTCGTTGTTCCCAATGCCCCACGTTCTTTCTTTATATCAATGTAGCTTCTTGAAATAAAATACATGTGTCATATGTGTGCATTTCGTTTTATAAATTCGTTCCAGTAACAATCATTGGGTACGAGAGAGGTACATCAAAAAAGCTTAAAAAGTTTTCATCAAACGAAACGACAAAGTTGCTGCATAAAGAAATTGTCATCCCATGGGAGCTCAACCTTCTTTTTTAACTTTTGGTACGAATACGACTTTCCGTTAAACTAGTCATAGGCCGTGCATCACTGACATTGTGTCATTTTACCAGCCGCCTCAAAATCGCAATAAAGATTATCATTACGATAATGAGCTGTGCCTGTCTGTCATTTCCCATTAATTTCGATCCAATTACTTTCAATCAATCCCACCAGTCAATCCTCTGCTCTCTATCCACTCTAGAACTGCCTTCCTCAAAATGGCTCAAGTTTCCAATTCTGCCGCCATTTTCATCTTATAAACAGAAAAGGAATTTTCCACAGAGCCAACCAAAGAAGTTCTTGAAACCTATTATGCGACCGAGTGTAATATTCGAAAGAGAAACGAGGAATGAAACCCCTGTGTACCGTAAACATGATGAAAGGATAGGATTTCCCATACTATTATGATGCCGCGCTATTTATAGGGTAAAAGATCCATCCAATAAAAAGCATATTATTTTTCCACCCACCCGACAAGAAAATAGCGTTTCTTTACTGCGACAACTCTTCTGATCCGTTTGAATTTTACTTTCATCATGCCACAACCAGGACACAGTAATCGTCATCATCATGGATTTTTAACCAAAGCTCAAATTTTCT
The DNA here is from genome assembly GCA_027744055.1 of Callyntrura sp. NNG-2020. Classification (NCBI taxonomy): domain Eukaryota; kingdom Metazoa; phylum Arthropoda; class Collembola; order Entomobryomorpha; family Paronellidae; genus Callyntrura; species Callyntrura sp. NNG-2020. Next base: position 11,134 of record JAHZNE010002815.1, on the reverse strand, counting down.
TTTCCTCACAAAAACGACTTTTATCCTTTTTCAGCTAAAATGATTGCTACATGCATGACCCTCCGCTTTCGTCGTCCTAATAATAATATCCATACATGTGGTCCGCCTGATACTGCCAGCTCCCTGTCAACTGAATAATCCCCTACTTATTATGCCGTTCCCATATCGTTTCTCTCAATCCATGAACACACACACACACACACATACACTCTTGTGGTACTAACAGAGCACTTCACTGCACTCCTTAACGATAAAAATAGGTCATTCTCTGGAATCCATATCCTTTGCCGGGGTAGTATAACATACCATTATAATACGAATGATGCCATTCCAACTCCACGTTTTCCCTTTCCGTCCTTTCATCTTCTTGTAACTTTCCAGTTTTTTCCCTTTCGTGTTATTACTATTTCTCGTCGTGGTGGGGCAGTCAACTTCAACTTGTCAGGCAAGTTGGGTTGAGATGTGATGCGATGCGACGTGTGTGTGCTTGTGTGCATGATTCCGTGGTTCCTTACGCCAATTTTATTCTATTTTGCTTTCCCCTCAATGCTCTCACTACTACACAGCAACAGGTTTCGTAATGGGGTTTGTGTACCACCACCAGACACACAAGCCAGCCTATAAAATACATAACAAATAACAACATGACCAAGCAGTAGTTACTGAATGTACTTACAGCAGTATGTTGGTTGACTTGGACAAAGAAAGTAGGAGAAGGAAGAAGAAGAAGAACAGAATTCAGTGCTCAAAGCTCAAGAAAAGTAGAAAAGCTCATTTTATGTCTTGTTTCGTCCGTACACAATCCGGAGACCATATCATGCATGTACTTCATCGCGGTTACTACATAAATAAATAAAACAGCGGTATAAATGAAATATTCTTATAGTACACGATGTGGATAAAAGAGTTATAACAGGTTATACGCCTACATAAATGCATGTTTGCATGGACAACTGCGTATACATTTTTATGACCGTTTCGTGGGGAATATGGACAAGGGCAAATAGGAATATTGGCATTACTTTCCCTTCGTACTTTCAAGTGTGTATTGTTAGTGCTTCATCCAGCTTGGTTCTCTATGGGAAAGGGTGTCAGAACCAGAGAGTTGAGTGAAAACGATGAAAGAGTCGACAGAAAAAATACAGCTGCTTGCACTCAAGTGAAGTAAGATAAATGTACCAAGAAAAGGGAAAATTTTCCAAGGGCAAAAAAGTAGGATTTAACCAGGAAAAAAATGAAACCTTGTTGGATGGATGAATAGAAAAGAAAGGATGTTTTCGTGGGTAGGTTTGTGTATTCGATGTAATAAGTGGGAGGCGTAGGTATACTGGAGAAGCAAGGACATGAGGTTTTGTTCTCGGATATTATTACGTTATATTTGAAAAATATACCGTTGCGCTAAGAGTAAATATCTTGTATTGTGTCTAGTGTCTACTACCGTGTTGGAATGTTGTAAATTAAATTTTTCTGGGATTCTCTAGAAAGATCGAATTTAGAGAAGAGGAAAAAAAGAAAGTTGAAGCTGAGTGGGCGCGAAAGAATTAAAGAAGGTATTTTCCTCCTTTTTTTGTACGATTCCCTATGGGTGAGTAATTACATTACATTTTGCAGGCCCAACAAGTAAAAGCTACACAAAATATGAAAGCGGCAAAAAAATGAAAATTTTATGTGCACCTCCATGAAAGTGAGTATGACTACGTCGCTAGTGGCGTCCGTAGGTAGAGTAGTACACAAGTAATGATGATGAATGCTGGCAGCTTACTACGAACAACTTTGAGGTCAGGAGGAGAGTAATTTCGGGAAAATTACATGAAAATCCTCTGCACTTTTTTGTGCGTTGAGTGCCGCCGTACAGCGTTGGATAATTTAGACGGAAGCTGATTGTAATTGGAACCGTTTTTGTCTTTTTTTCCTACAGGCACTCACCCAGCAGCAGGTAATGGAGGTTGAACAACATAATATACGCAACAGGAAGTTTTTAACATCATAAAAAGATTATCGGGTAGTGGTCGGTTCCTCCCGTAAGAACCTAAGATTGTGCTACTACAACTACAACTCAAGGAGGTATAGAAAAATACAGGCGCCTTGCTTTACGATTTTGCTACCGTTCAGTGTGTGTACCACCACAGCACCAACACGAAGCAGCAGCAGAGTCGAGGCACTATCTCTAAAAGTCGATAGCTTTGAGTGGAATACTTTATCAAAATGGAGGAGCCCGCTAAACCAACTCAATTTTCCCCTCTTCTTATACTCCTTCAGTTCTCCTATGCAAAAATCACGGAGCGTGTGTATTTGTATACTCCCCCATTTTTGCAGCAGTCCACTCAACCAAAAGTTGATTACGCGAACTAACTTGTGTGAAAAGTGTCTTAATTTAAAATTATAACGTCGTTACTTTTCTTAAAGCTATTTAAGACATTGAAAGGAAAGTCGACTTTTAATAGTTGAACATTTTCAATGGAGTGACCTAATTCATCGTACGTAACTTTGTATATTTCCATCCCATTTCCCTCCAGCTCTCGCCTTTACCTCTATCCTCATTCCTTTCACAATTACTCTCAAATGAATGCGTATCAAAGCTGTTTTGCGACACTCCCGAAAGACCTCCAGATATACCCAACCTTATATGTTGAAACAACTCTGTAGGTAAACAAGTATAAATAAACATGTACACATTGATAGCACTGATTGCCCCTCCCCTTCTTAAATGACTCTCTCTCTAAACGGAATACTATCACCAACTAAAAGGATAAACTGACGTTAATGCTTTTCGTTATGATGTAATAAACGGGAGAACCGTACAACGTGCCCATTTTCCCTTTTCTCATTCTTTTTCTCCTTTTTATACTCTTGATGAGACTCGCCTTCTCCCACCTCCTTGGTCCTCGTCTTCAACTACGGTGCCATTACCATTATCATGCCACCTCATCTTATCGTCGTAGTCATCATTATCATGCATCGTTATCGTCATCAACGTGATTATATTGTTCCATTGTCTGGGGCTATATGCCTACCTGCCACTAAACTTTTACTTTCGCTTTCTATACCCAGTATTATTTCCTTTCCGTTTTCTTTTCAGGGAGAGTAGCAGACTGGGTAAAATAGACAAGTGCGCGATGATGATGGCTAGCCTACCCGTCTGTTTCCGTTTAAGTGACGTACTTATTCACTGAAACAGACATGTTGACTGTCTCATAACTTTGTTTCCCAGTTTCCACCATTCCAGATATCTTCATACTCCTCTTCTTACACACCCTTTCCTCCTCAATCACAGTTTTTCTATTTTTCTCCGAATAAAAAATTACTTTTCTCTGCCAGGTATCCAAAAAATATCCAGCAAAAATCCTACAGTTGCTCCCTCTCAAACCCATCTTCCATCATAAGAAAAAGTCATTGCACCCTGCTCTTTTGTGCACTTATGTGTCCTGTCCACTAAAATATAATGTGTTATGATGGCCAAAACATATAAAAGCCATAAATGGCTGTCTTTGAAAGTTCCCGTTAACTTTTTAGTGACCTCTTCTTCCTTACTCAAGCTTGTTCCATTTCTAGGATGATGTGGCGATAGTGAAATGTGTGCTCCACACTAAATTTTCCTTTATCATCCTCATCATCTTCATTTTATTTTCTTCGCCACGAAAACTTTTTGTAATTCTTCTTTTTCCCTTTCTTCCCATCGGTAACACAAGGGGACGTGCAAAAAACCAAGCCTCTTCTCTCTCTCTTTCCCGAGTTGTTGGTCATGTAAAACTACAGTGTACAACACCAAAGCTTTACTATAACGTCTTTTTCATCTACCCGGGCGGCAATGGCTACTTGGTAAGAACATAAAATGGGCAGGAAATGAAGGTGTGTGAGTGTTGAGTTTCCTGTCCTGCCCTACATTATTCCTTCTTTCATCATTATCATCATCATCGTTAAGAACAGGAGCATGCAAGCAGTACTTTAATTCAAACGACATTATGTAGGTAGGTAGTTAGCTAGATGTTTGTGTATGCTCTTTGTGCTGCCCTACTTCAATGTACTTTCCTTTCACTCTTTCTAGTTTTATTTTTGTTTCTGTAAGACTTCAACTTTTCGTTCCGTTCCTTTCCCCTTTCCTGGTTACTTGAAAGAGTATGGAAAAAGAAGAAGAAGAAGAAAAGTCGATGAAAATGAAAGTTTTAAAAGAGCAATAGAAGGAAAGGAGGAAAAATAAAATGAATGAATGTATGGAACACAAAAACGAAAGAATGTTGTCGTCTGCTGCTTTTACTTTCCTCCCTCTCCCATTGCATGCCTTGCCAATCCTAAGGTTTCTTTTGTATGCATGCACGACTTCCCAATTCCCATTTTGCCATTTGCTTTCCTAAGGTCATCATTTGCAGATGGCTTCTTTCTCTTTTAACAGACAGACTAGTAACTGGAGTAAGAGGTAGAGAATACGGAAAGAAACTTCAGCACCCCAATGACCATTTTCGTCCTCAACAGAAGGGGCGTGGGTGCAATAATGGCTTTAAAAGAAGGAAGTACGTAATGCCGTGTTTTCCCCTCCATTCTAGAGGACGAATTGGGGCGAGGAAAATGACAAAAATACTCTGTTCTTTAAAGACTCACATACATTATCTCTAAAAATAAGGGAAGCCCCTCCCTGGGTCGTCCTGTACTATTTTTATAACTGGGTTTGATGATGATGACGATTACGACAATGCCTTTAAATTTATTGTCGGTCATCAGCATCGTCTTTAGTGAAAACCGGAGAAAGGAAAATATTCACAATTGAATTTACAAAACAAAACACAGAGGGAGGAAAGAGAGATCAAAGAGCATGGCGAACGAGTACAGAAAAAATCGCAACGGGATAATAAAAGAGGAGAGTCACTTTTAACCAGGAACCAAAATTACATTAGCATTCTTTTCATTAGAGAACTTTGCAATAAAAGAAGCTCTTTTCTACGATTTAATTTAATTAACACACGAAATAAGCTATTGTGTATGTAGGTACGTGCCAAGTCACTACTACTACTGCTGCTGCTCCTTTGAAAACGTCAAGATGGCACGACAGGGAAGCGTTAAAATTCCCATTTTGAAATTCAGGCTAAATGTGACTATATTTTAAAGAGAGCGAAACTTTTTTGTAGGTGATGTGGTGCAGCACCGCACATCTTGCTTTGTAAAACAAGCCTTTCTCCCTGGAAAATTTATTGTTATTATAACTTTCTCCTCGTTTTTGTTTTAGCTCCCCTGCAAATGTATGGTACAAGGTTGTACTGAAGCCGCAGAAAGAAGCAGTATATTTCATTGAACCCAACTTTGCAAATTCAGTGGAAATAGCAACAGCACACAACCCTGATGATACCAACACAGTACACTAGAGACGAAAAGGTAAGCCTCTCCTTTTCTCTCTTCCGCTGCGATATCATATGCCCCAATCCGATCCGACCTTCAACAGGACAAGTAATAAAACTGCGAACACGGGCAACATCAGTAGGGAGAGTTGATGGTGGTAGCAGTAAAACCAGGAGTATTATATGGTACTCCCTGTAGTCCTACCTTTCCTTATAACTAGCATAACTAACAGAACTATTGATCTTTTACTTATATTTTCCCTACCGTCATCATTTTGGTCGTCGACGTTCCCTCGTTTGTTCCATGTGATCCCTCCTGAAATCCTTTTGCTAAGTTTTGTAATCCGTTTGGTTGGAGAGGAAGCAGACGACGCTGCAGCAGCAAAGTAGAGAGGCGAGATATAAATGGAAAACGGGCAGCGGCGAAATCGCCGAGAAAAACACAACAGGTTCTTCCTCTTTTAGTTAAACCAACTTGCCACTGCAGAGACACACCGACAAGAAAATAGGCAGCCATGTGTTTCAAAGCAACCTTCATACTACATCCACTCGAAGGCAGATTTATTTTTTTCTGTTTCTCTCCCCCTTCCGTCTTAAGAAGAAGAGTAATGACGACCGGATGGTGAATGGAGAGGAACAGCACGAGGGAATCGATTTTTTCATCCGATAGGTCGATGATGATGTATATTTAGTAGCTCGTATGAGTGTATATTCCCTGACAGGAATGAGTTTCTTGGGAAAAGTTTTCATCTTCAGCTTTCTGGCATTGACGGTAGGATATGGAGATACTGTTGCGTTTTTGTGTCTTGCATCGTCTTCAGTTTCTCATTCACAATCAAGCCAGTCAACCCGTTACACGTACTAAGCTTCCGTTACGTATTACCCGTGCTTCAAAATTTTCTTCTGGATGGATTTATGACGAAGTGGAGAAAGATGGACACAAAAATACACACATACACATACACGTATCCTTCACCGTATATGCTTATATAGCAGGCATTAGTTAGTGAGTCGGGCAAAGAAAAGGCCGAGCCAGAAAATACTGGTTTCATGTGGGCAGCTAATAACACTGACTGCTACTGTTTCCCTAATACAAATCTAGTCTCTCTTCTGGATCCAGTAGTAAGCCCTTTATATAATTTTCTCTGACGTTGACATAATAATCAGTTATTGCGCTAGTTGTTTCAAAAGTTGGTATGTGCCAAGTGTCAGTCTATGTACCTATGCACAGATAATGGAGAAATATCAACGTTGGTTCATTTCACTGCACACCCTTCTTCGGGCACAGATATTAGATACGTAGGCATTGGGATTGTTATCGATGAGGAGAAGACTTCAAATTAGCTTCGTTATTTATAGCCTCACCTCCTGGAAAAGTTCATTATTTCGTGGGGAATATCCGTAGCCGGTATGAGGGGCTTAGTTGGGAGAAAGGAAAGTGGCACTGTAGGTCTTCCCTTTTATTAAATCTTTGCAACTTTCAGGAAAATAATTTCTGGTGGTTGATAATGAACTAAAGGATTTACCGTTCGCTGATGTGCCAAATATAATGCAATATGTTGAATATGTATGTGCTTGACTAAATTATTTTAGATTAATCTTAATTAGTTTTAAAATAGTTTTGATAATGGGCTGCCTCTCCACAGTTCCTGTGGTGTGTGAAAGGGGAGAAGAAACCTTACAAAAATAGCCAACGCAGCCTATTACGCCGTATACTCATTTTTATCGACCCAGGCTCTGGTTATTGCTACCTTTTAAAGAACAGAACAATCTGGAATCTGTAAGGGAGACAGGTGTGGTATAGAGTCCAAATCTGTAATCAGGAAAGCGAACGCTAGCCCAACTTTCCTTCAATTTGTGGGCCTGCTTGCGGTAACTATTTTTTCTTCTTTTGTTTGGTTTCTCATTCCACCTCCCGTCCAATAAATGGGGGGATGTTAACGTTTCATGCAAAATTCGTTGCACAGCATATTACCTAAAGTGTACATGCATGTATTTGTGCAACACGACACGACCAGAATTCACAGCAAGTCGCGACCTTTCTTCCATTTTGATTAGACTGAATCCACCAAAAATGTGAGGAGAATTGTGCGTTATAAATATTTATGAGCCAAAAGCTCTAGCAACTAGAGAGAGAGTCGTGTTCACGGATCATATACCCATGTGTTCGGTGTTGTACGTATGTACCTTGTCGCTGGTCAGGGGAGATACTACTACGCACATGTAACACGTTGTCTCTCCAAAAAAACACTGTATTCTTTACATGTAACTACTTCTACTGATGAAACAATTATTGCTAAACTTTCTTCTCATATTTTATTCTACAAAACGAGTAACTAATATATGTTTGTGCACTGAATGTATGTATATTAATCAAGTTTTTTTTCACGAGGGTAAATTGACAATTTTTGTTTCGCAAATTTTTTTTGTTTCACTTTTGATTATTCTTCCCACAGAAATGTATTTACTGTTTAGCATAATACGTAAACACCGTTTTGCAGACTTTATCGCACCAGCAATATTTTTTTAGCGACTGCTACGAAATCTTATTCAAAGTGAAATTTCAAATGCATACATGTGCAAACACATTTTTCTTTCCAATTTTTTCTCTATTTATGCTTTATTTATGTAAATGGGAACATTTTCCCTCAAACTGTTCTGCTAACTCTGGTAATATTATATTCATTTTTTTCTCTCTCGTTTTCCTTCAAAACTTTTTAGAGTTATTTTGTTGCTCATGAATGTACGTGGTATGTCGTCGACACAATATTGTGGTTTTGGTGTACATTTATAAACCCTACACAACCCCCCTAAAGACAATATCGTGAGAATAAATTACATCAACCATGATTTTCAGTTATGACAAAGCACGTTCAACTAACAAAACTTTTTTCCCTCTCCTTTTCCTGGGAGAGTAACAAGCCAAAGGCCTTATTTGCAATAGAGAGACTTCATATATATTGTAGTAATAATAAATATGCATCAATGCATCACTTTCAGCATACCAACCAACGGCTACTGAAGGGGAGAAAGTATAAGAAAAAGAATATTCAAAAAGAGCACACGAGAAATGCGAATCACAAAGGGGAAAACCGACCATATCCATGCCGTCACCACACGAAAACCCAGCGTAACATGTACGCGTCAGAAAAGGAGCAGAAACTTGATTTCTTTGCACTGGTGCGTGATATCAGGATATACGTGCTTTCCAACCACGGCTATCGAATTAACTCGGAATAAAAAGAAGCAACAACGGTCATTGCATACTCAAGCAACATCCCATCACCCAGAGATAAATCGCTATCGGTATATCAAAAAAGGTGGTGTCGTCACGAGGGCTTGCATCTTTTTAGATGTAACCGTGATGAAAGTACGAGAAAGAAAGTTTTCTGTCTACAATTTTTTTCCTTGACGTATTATTCACAGCTAACAAAGTACAAGTTAAGTTAAACTTTCAGTGGATACTTGATACGTTTATAAGAAGTAGAGAAAAACTTGAATAGGTAGACGCAGTGGAAGTCTTCATATTTAACATTTGCCCTCTCACAGGTCAAGTTGCCCGTGAAGCCGTTTACCTCATACCTTTTACCCTGTTCACGACGAAAGAGACGACCCATATAAAGTAAATTTTGTTAAGTTAATACGTTTTGAGTTATGGGGTTACTCTACTAGATAAGCAGTAGTGCAGTAGCTCTGGGTGTGTTTTTTGTTTTAAGGTTGTCTCGTTGAGAAAAAGACGTCAATAAATTTCCCGGAACGACAAAACTGAAATGGAATCCATGCTCTTCCCTGAATCGAGTTTTAAGTAAAGTGCACTTTGAATTCAAGATCGGTATTGAGATATCCAATTTCAAACAATATGTCTGGTTTAGTAATCCGATTACAGAGTAATATTAAAGACTCGTTCCATTTTTATGCAGCAGAAAACAGGTATATAAATATACACGACACGTGGATATATACATACGTCTTTGTAATAATCAAGTGAACAACATTTGCCGTTACTCTCTGATGTTTTAAATATTTATTTCGCTGGGGAATAAAAAAAATGCTACATTTTGAATAACATAAAAAGGAAGTAATCCATTATAGAGCGAGTACAAGTTGAGTATTATGTCAACAGTAAAGCAATACATAATTCTAATCTTCGACTGGATGGGAAGATGAAGAAAAATATAAGCACCATTGCATTCAATATGCTTGAAGGGAAAGCCACATCGACTTGTGTTGTGGATGGTAAACAATATTAGAAACCGAATACTGCTGCACCATAACCATAGCATGTCTCGGGTCCTTTTCTTGCTACTCAATTTAGGAAGAAACCGTGGTCCTTAAGCAAACAAGAGGAAAAGTTAATAAATTGTTTTGTGTAAACAAAATAAAGCAGGTTTTCTCTGAATCTATTCAATATTCACAAATTATATTCGCAGCTCTGCTTCTCCGTTGTTGCTGCTGCTGTTTGTGTGATTGTTGTTGTAATGCACGGATGGAGCCGTTGTTATTGTTGTTGTTGTTGTTGCCGTTGAGTGAGATGCTGGAAGACGAGAGGGGCTCTAAGGAGCTTTCCGCTTTTCAATCCTGCTGTCTACTAGTAGAGCACTCACAGTCATTCCAGCAATCTTGTTGAGGGCAACGCGACAGCAGAGCAAAAAAGTTTTCAATTCGAAAATTTGAACGAGGAAAAATCCGGTTGATCCTATCCTAAACCGGAGAATACAAGCAGCAGCGGAATATTGCGAACAGTGTGACCGCATTTTCAAAATGTTTTATTTTCTTTTCCGCTGTCATTCATGATTGGTTATAACAGCCCAACAGCAGCCTCTCACAGCGACCCATATTTTAGGCTTCACTGTTGTTCAGGCATCATTTTCCTGTTTTACCATTTTTTATCCCGGTTTTTACGGTCTGTATTATGATGGTATTTACTACTTCAACAACAACAACAACAAACTAATACCACGCCTAGCTAACACGACGGCACGAAGTTAGACTGATTCGGTCATTAAATGCTTTTGCTTGTGTGGAGTTTAATGCGAAGGATGGCGAAAGAGAAAATACAACTCAAGGTTACAAATGGCTGGTTATACGGTAAACATCAATAAATTAGTTTTGGCGTACATTAAATATTACGATATTATGAGTGGCACGAGAACCAAGTTGTTTTTCCGTGACGTGCCTTTATAAAGACAAAGACAAAGCTGTTGTTACTACTGTCGGTATTTCCTAAAAACGAGCTACGCACAATTAAATGTTTGTTGCAGTCGAGCATAACATTGGTCAAGGTGGTTTTTACAAGCTACCACCCATTACACGATCTCATGAGCCGCGTCTGGAAAACTGCATGGTCTGATGGCAAAAGAAGATTTATAGGATGGAATTTCTAACATTTGTAGTTTTAAACCACTACTATAGACGCACGACCATCAGACAAACAAGATAGAAACTTAAAGGGAATTCTAAAATCGTTGCTTTTCTTAATCGAACAGGTTTACAGTTTGCAATGAGAAAAGTACATAAATCATACAATGAAGATAAAGTGGAATGTGGTGTGGATATCATCAGAAAATAATGAATGCTGGTGTTACTACCTACAAGCTGGCGCTGCCCAGTGGTGTAATATGAGGATCACCTATCGTCTGCAAGCTGTCGGTACGTTAATTAGCAAATTCTTGTGGTTTTTTTTATTAAAATTTTTGATGCAATAAAAACGCCTGCTTGAAGTTTTCCTGGTAATACCATTTCAACCCTCCCTGAACCTTCCTCTCCACCCTTTCGTTTTCATTTACAATTTATCTGTCCATTCACTC
>JAHZNE010002814.1:0-18735 GCA_027744055.1 Callyntrura sp. NNG-2020 | reverse complement strand
GTTACCCCCCGGGGGGTTGACCTCCAAAGCCCATCTACGAAGTCCTCCGAGGCAGGGACCCAGCCTATCTACCTGTCAAAAAGAATTTTGAAATTCGCTTTCCTTCAAGAGTTATCGCGGATACACCGGCCGGACGGCCGGACGGCGCAAAGCATTCTTATATACTCCCAGCAGAGGCTGGTCCTAAATAAGTAGAAGAACTGCGGCATACACAGACCAAATGGTTTACCCTTTACTACACATGAAATTTAATACATACATACATTGTATTCGCCTTGTATTTTGTTTGATACAGCGAGTACAGTACAGTATGGTAAATGGTATAGGTAAGTTGAGAAGTGAAGTTAGTGTAGAAAATAGTCGCTATCCAAAAAGATTTAGTAAAAATGCACAACTTCACTACTACCAATAATACCACAATACCAGTGAAATGCACTGTTTGAGTAGTTGAACGAAGTTGCATTGCATAATAGGTAATAGGTAGGCAGTCAGGCAGAAATAGGCCCACGTACATTGTATATTGTAGTTTGTAGTATATTTTTTCCAAGATAAATGTAGTTTTATATATGGACTTTATGAACTTGAACTTGACTCAACTAAAAGTAATGTTATAATATAACACTGATAATGTTATAAAAAAACATTTCACATTTTTATCTACGGACTACCTAGTATATAACTTTATGTATTAAGAATACAATTATTCCGCATAACTAATGATACCTGTGTATGCCATTAATTTCGTTGACTTCTTAGTTTTAAGTTACCTGATGAGTGCAACCCAATATGAGAAAAATATATAAATAATCGACGGTGAACGGCATGAACTATTTTAATGATTAGAAGATCGCTCACTGATTGTGTTATTATTCTAAGAGTTAATCATTATGGATTAAGACGACATGACATGTACAAGCACAGATTCATGAGTCCGTCACCATCAGACCCGTCAGCAGCAAAAGAAACAAGCGCCTGCGATATGGGAAACAAGATAAGAGTGTACAGTCGTACTAGAAATTAATGAAGACAAACACCGGTGTCTGAAAAGAAGTACTAGGACAAAAGGAAAGAGATTTAAAGTGAACTGAAAGATTTCAAATTTCATAGAGTTGGAAAGCAGTGTTATTTGGCAGAATGCGACCGTGATGGTTTAAAAGTATTGTGGGGTGTATCGGATGATAAAACGGTACCAAAAATCCGTGTTTAGAAGACCCATGGTTTTTTTGTCACAAGTTCAGAGACATAATTTAAGGGTGCGACTGGCGAAAGGGAAAAAGTTGTACGCTCAATTTGTAGAAAATGTCCAGTAAAGCTTTGCAAGAAATAGAGACATTTTATGCGTGCATTTGAATTTGCAGCGTAAGGTCAGATGAGTGTATTAAAACACTTTACTTAGGAATAATTTTACTGGCGTTCTTTTCTGTTAGTAATTTGGTCTACATTTATTTAACTAGGAACGACGCAAAGGTGCTGAACTGAATGAAAAGTATGACGACTGACCCACCACAAGCGGAATTTGAAGATGTTCGAATTGGCAATTGGCAAAGTCGTCTTCCGAGTGCTATCTGTACAAACAAGGAGATCTTCGATGAAATATTCTCTCTTGAAACATGGAAAACTGTGTTACAGCCGGATCAGAGGGATCGGATCTTGGTACAGTCAATACAACTCTAAAAGTTCTAAAATTGAATGTGTTAAATAAATTGTTCTAATTTCATTTCATTCTGTGTAGAAAATGCTTCCTCCAGAAGTATTAAAAATACCGGGATTACCCGAAAGAACTATCGAAGACCTATTTTCAAAGTCATTGTCCAACTTTGGATTCAACCCACTGGATACATTTTATGAAAAATTGGACAATGGGCACTACGATCCGGAAGTGGTCGAAACCAAGACAAACATCGTTCGCCAATGGAAAAGGGAGTCCTTCCGGTTAAGAAAACATTATCACACTAAGTTGCTTCAAGATATTGTGATCTCGCGTGATAAGCACTTACGTAAACTGATCCCTCCGTCACCAGTACACAAGAAAAATGGAAGAAAGTCAGTACCATCATCCAATATTAGTAGTAACAATGGAGTCAATGGAACATCGAAAAAGAATAACAAAGGAGTTCATCCATTGCCTAACATCACCACGAATGGTAATAATATTAATGCTGCAAATGGAATGTGTTTCGGAGGGTCAGCAAAAGGCATGAATTTCAAGCAAAGTGATAACAACATTAGTGGCAATAAATCTGAACAAACGACAACCAGTACAAATGGTTCCAATCGGAACAATAACAAAACTTCAACAATAGAGCAAATCAGTAATGCCGGCAAAAACAAACGGGGAAGACTAGAGGCAGCGTTGTTGTCACCGCTGAATTCGGGGAAAGATCCATCAGCAATTACATCTGGTATTGGTGAAGGTCCATCGAAAAAGAAATCAAAAAGTTCACCTAAAAATAAGGCCAACAGTTCCAAGAAATCCAAAGACAGTTGCAACAGTGCTACTCCTAAACAACCACCTCCGTCACCCTCCTCTCTATTAATAAACTCGCCGTTGTTGCTAGGAAACGGAACAAGTAGCCATCATTCAAAGACTTCCCTTCTTTTAGGTACCCTGACTACAGGAGTTTCACCGTTGGATCCCCCCAATTTGTCACTGCGGTCCCCGTCTTCATTATCTGGAGGTGCAACATCCTCATCCAGTCTCTTAGAAAGTTTAACATCTCCGGTAAATCCTGCTGCTTACCTAAATCCTGGAAATGAACCAAACGGAGGAGTATTATCAAAGCAGTATTCGAAAATTTTTCCCAGCCCCGTCCTAGCCTCATCCCCCGTTTCTACAAGTCAGTCTCCGTCTTTTTTACCAAGTCCTGTGCAAAGTTCTCCTATACTTGCATCTCAGCTACAAGCTCCTTCTCCAATCTCAGTGAATCTCAGTACTATTACGGGTGGCGGTCTTTCTTCTTCCAGAAATGGAAGTATTTCCGGGTCCCCCTCACACTCCAGTATTACATTGAACTACACACAACCGCCTACCCCAACTTCAATAAATCCACCTTCCGCTACAATTACCTCATTACAACAACACAGTGTTGGTGGTAAAGGGCTATTGGACGAAGAATCTTCTGATGAATTTGAGTTTGAGACTATTGAACCCACAATAGGATTAAGTGGACCGTTCTCCACCTTGAAGTCGCCTTCAGGAGTAAATTTAAAAGCATCCTCTTCCACAGTTGGAGGGTATAGCAGTAGTACAAATATAAGTGGCATCAGTAGTAGTAGCAGTAATATCGCTACTAAAAAGCTAACTGGTACTATATCCAATCAGGAGTTGGCCAACATTCAAAAATGCTCACTGTTAACTAACTGTTTAACACAACCACTATCATCCAATTCCTCTTCCAATGCCGCTGTTACTGCCGCCTTGGCAAATAATATTTTGACATCAACCCCAGTCCCTGTCTCGGCGACAGTGACACTATCGGGAGCTGGTCCGTCTTCCGTGCAACATTTACTTCAGCAACAACCACAATCCACACAGAAAATACTTGTTAGCAGCGGCGGACTTATATCTAGCTCCACCTCAACGATGCCGCCTCAATCACCTCTGCAGCAGCACCAACAACTACAAAAATTTCTGTCCACACAATCTACAAAATCGTGTCATGGTACTGCCACCATGACCATTACAACTTCCACGCAAAAAAATGTTAGTCAGATGCAACAAATAGGAATTTTTCAACAACAATTACAAAAAAATGTGATATCAACATCATCTACTTCTGCCGCCATGGCTGTGGACGCGCAAACATTTGTTAACACTCTAATGGTCAACTCCAAAGATCTTTTCTCAGCATTTAATTCTTCCGTAGTCGGTGGAGTGACGGCAAGTTCTTCTGAAATACATCAAATGCAGATGCAACAACAGTCACAAAATCTACTTCCAATTTCTGTAAATCTTCAAGGTTTAGAACATCAGCAGTCGCAACTGAAACAAGCAACGTTCATTCGAACAAACGGTGGCTCCGTGGTTTCTTCTCAACACCATCAACAATCTCCACAACAACCCATTTTATCCCTCCAGTCAACTCCCACCGCACAACCGATTGTTGTAGTTGGTCAAAGTTCTTCATTGAATACTCAAAGTTTACAGCTGCCATCCAGCATTTTGACTACGGCATCTGCCAGCACAGGCAACGTAAGCAGCAACGCAAATAAAATTAGTATTACTGGAGTTCCTTCATCATCTTTAGTTGCAGCGACCTCGGCTTCGCTACCAAACCTGTTAGACTCTGATGATCTCAATTTGGGCCTAGGCAGCTTTACACTAGGAAATCTAGGTGGAATGAATTTAGACATTGGCGGTGGGCTTCCAGACATTGACTCCACTGGTATTGGAGGTTCAGTAGGAGTAGATGGAATAAAACTGGAAATGGACTGTGGTATGGATAAAATGGACGATTTGTCTGGGGTGCTTGACGGAAATCCCTTCGACTCAATTCCCAATCTGAGTGACGAACTGGATGGGTTAGATTTAGATATGGTTGACGGACTTTGTGATTTTGAAGTGTTACTCTCGGAGGAGAAACAATATGCCTCCTTCTTTTCCCTGATCCGGGACGTGTTGTGTTCAACAAGGGATCACAGAATGACGCTGGTTTGTCTGGAGAAAACGATAAAAAAGTGGGCTGTGAGTCCTGCCGCAGCACTAAATCCTTGGTACATGAGGGTCCCAGATTGGAGTTACGCCCTAATTGTGGGTCTGAATTTTCTTGCTGGCAACTACCAAGACGTACATCCGGAAGACTTTGTTCCCTATATCGAGTATAAGTATAAGACAAAGTATTACCAATGGATTGGAGCGGGACGCGATGGGGATAATAATTTGACTCCATTGTGTACACTGTGGATGGACAACATGGACAAATTACCACCTCTCAGGAAGAGCGAGGTTGATGGGGATGAACCAGAGGAGGAAGAAGATGACAACGAAGATTCTGATACCGGAATGGGAGGGGATCCGTCAGAACCGAGAAGAAAGAATAAAAGGCCGCAAACCCCTCCTCCTCCTCGGTGTACAACAGAATGGGCTGTGAGGCCGTCTACAGAAACAGAAAAAGAAGAGTTTCGATGTCAAGAAAAGCATCGCTTTGAAAATTCTCACAAAAAAAGTTGGATATACTTGCATAGGGACAGGAGTCAGGAGCAGTTTGGTAAGTTCTTCAGAATAGAAATTTATATGCATATATTTGTAATTTTTTTATTATTAATAATTAATAATCTATACTTTTTTAAATGTACCCAGAACGTCTTCATCATAACCGAAGCTACACAAAATCTACCAAAAGCCGCAACAATTCCAACCGAAAAAGTAGAAAGGGTTCGAAATCGTCCTCCTCTTCATCTTCAGCCTTGACTTCAGCACCTGCAGGACCCTCTCAATCTTCTTCATCATCATCGTCCCAATGCTCTACCTCTGCTGCTGTGGAGTCTTCCCTACAAGCGGGGATAGTGAGCAATACCACCGCTGTTGCAACTGTCGTAGGGGTGGGTAACGCTTCTGGAGGAAGTACAGTAAGTACTGCTTCTAACACTGCACTTGCCGGACTTCCGTCGCTTTCCACCAATCCGAAACAACAAAATCAATTATCAACACTAACCACAACTTCAAGTAGTGTTACTCAACAACATCAACCGACAAAGCAAGCGATAGGGATTGTTTCTGTTACGAATCCGGCAGCTATACAGGTTCAATCACAGCAAACGCAACAACCAACCGGATTAGCCGGAGCATTACCACAGACATTGGTTAATGGTAGAGGTGGAATAGTCAGCATTCCAGTGTCATCTGCAATGTCGATTCAGGATGGAACACAACAGCAACTAACTCCACAGCAAGCGTCACTGAATGAAGTTTTGGCTGCAGCTGCTGGACTGCGATTTCAAACTACTACTGGTGGTTCCACAGCTCCTGTTGTACTAAACCAAAATATACTCGCATCAGGACAACAGCAACAGTCGGGCAAGCCGCAACAGTCAACGTTTATGCAGGATCCTGTCGGATCTGGAGCAACCGCTAGGTTAGTTTTACAGCAACAACAGGGTAGTATCTCCACAGCAGTACATCACGGAACTCAAGCAGGAATTCAAGTACAATCTCAGCCAACACAACAGGTATCGGGGACACAAGCGGCGATAGCGCCTGGTCAAATTCTGTTGGGATCTTCAGCAGGGGCAGTTTTGAAATTGGCTGGTAATATAAGGCTCAGCGATGGATTAAGATTGGCACAACTGAGACTTCCAACTGGTTCCACGGCGCAAGCAGGTACCCCTTCTTTAACTGCTGGTTCTACTCCTTTACGCATTCCTCAACATAGGATTTTGCTAGCCAGAGGTACTCTTCCAGGACAGTCGCAAGCTCAAGGGGTTCTTTTAGGACAAACGTCCACAGGACAGACGGTTATACTTTCTGCAGGTCCTGCTGGTACTGGACCTCTTGCTGGTTTACACCAAGCTTTAGCTGCTGGTGGTTCTGGTGCGGCTGCAGGACACCTTGCACTCCATGCTGCAACGCCTACAACGATTCAGCTGGAATCTTCAAAACCGGCATCTACTACGTTATCTTCTGGTCAGCAACCGCAACAGCAAACAGGCGTAACCCAGCAAAATCTACAAGCATTCAGCACCAACCCATCGGGGACAACCACTGTGGCATCAGCCGCCCCTAAGTTTGGAATTCTTGCTAATGTTCCGCAGGTAGGCAATTCCTTGGTGGTGTCTTCCAGTTCGTCAGTTTCACCAATTGTTCAGGGTAATTATTCTACTGTGACAAGAATTCAACAGCAGACATCACAAATTACACAACCAAATTCAACTTCCACCTTACCGTCTACTTCGATAGCTCTGCCAGCCTCTATTCTTGCCCCAACCCAAACGTTGTCTACCACTTCCACTGGAGCAGTTACTATGCAGTCTTCTCCCAACATCACTGTTCCTACCAGTCTTCCGTCCCACCCACAGCAGTTGATTTTAACAACCAGTGGTACAGGATCTCATCAACAACAAGGACAAGCGCAGGCTCAAACAACCCTAGGAATGTCGACAATGCAACTCCAGTCTGCCTTACAGCAACAATCACAACAAAATATGATTTTGCAGCAGCAGACGGTTACACAAGCTGGACCAGGTCATGTACAGCAGCAGTCCCAGACACAAGCCCATCATCAACTGACTGCACCAATCATTATACGGTCAGCCCAGGGAGACTTTGTTTCTTTTGGCATTCCCTCTCACCTTTCCCTCGGCCGGGGAGTTCAAGGTAGAGTTGTACATTTACACGAGTTCAGTGAATAAGATAAAGGATTTTATTATTTATTATTTAGAGTTGGCTTTAATTATTTATCAATACAAATTACAAATGGAAATTTATACGTATGCAAACAGGAATTAAAGTCATACCTTTCCAAGCCGGAAAACAAACCGTTCTGGCTCGAATTGTTGCTCCACCTCAAACTCCTACATCTACTGTTTCCGCACATGGATCAACAACAATCGCTATGCCTGCCACAGCAACAGCCCTTCCTACAGGAACTGGTAACAATCTCAACACTGTTGTAAGCACTACTGCTAATCTATCCATCTCCTCACCGGCAGTACAATTGACCGCTGTTGCTCCATGCTCCTCGCCATCTTCATTTTCAAATACGGCGACGAATCTAAGTCCACCTATTACACTAAATAGTACCGTCGCTTCTCCACCTACCATTTCCTCTGGTAATTCCCCACCTTCCATTGTTGCTCAATCAGCAATATCGTTACCAACTCCTGCTTTGCCTCACCAAACACAACAGCAACGACAGTCGCCAATCTTAACTACTTCTTGTCCTACATCTTCAACGCCTATTCATGGAGGTGCTGCTGCTGTAGTAACGACGACAGCAGTCCCTACCGTTGTCAACACGATCAACAATAGCAATGTCGTTGCAAACAATCAGTCGTCCAGTGTAACTGCCATTGCTCCAGGATCCTCTACTACTACTACCACGTCAGCCACAACCAATAATGTTAGCTCAACGTAGTGGAATGATTGAAAAGCATGAAAAATATGTAGAATGTCCCAAAACTGCAATAGCTTTATTTAACATTGCTCTTAATAATTGTAATGTAATTAATTATCTGTGTAGGTTTAGACACATCGTTCGTTTTGAGATATCATAGTCGATAGAGTAACGTTAAAACCCTGAACCCCGTATGTACTTCTTATCTTGTCATATGGTTAGTACGCAGTTTGCATAGATGACAAATGCGAGAAAGCGTGCGCCAAAACACAAACAGCTGCAATATAGTGAATAGTGAGAACAAAAAATACCTTGTGATGTTGGAAAACCAAATGCTAGTTAGTTAGTTGTATAAAGTAACTCTTTTACAAGTATTGCCTATTTATTATGGCTTTTGACAGTATGTGAATAATTATAATAACGCTTAAGATTTCGACGATTACTACTAATCATTATTTAATGACTATTTAATACCATTTTGCATTTAGAAAAAAACAATTTGACAGTATTTATGTATATTACCTGTAATTACCTGTTTATTGAATGAATTTTATTGTGATGCATGTTAAATCCGGTGTATTGAGACTGCACAGACTTCATTACAAAGATCTGCCGCGAAGCATAGGCTGACCCCCTGATTTGGAAACGAGCGTTAGCGTTCATAGAAACACTATGAAATTTTTACCACAAAATTCGTTACATTGCTGCCATTCCTGGTAATTTTTGATTTTAATATTAACGATCTTCATTTGCGAATAAGGACCTTTTATATCAGAGTAGTAACAATTACCACTATTACCAGTAATGTAACGTGCATTTTATGATAAGATTTCTAATGTTTCTATCAACGCACGTTCCCAAATCAAGGTAGTAATTAATTATTTATGTAGGTTTAGACACATCGTTCGTTTTGATTTATCGTAGTCATGCTTCGCGACATACCTTTCTAATGGAACCTGTAAGGGCAAAAATTGTATAGCTTTGGTTGTCATGCTTGCTAAAATTGATATTTGCGAAAATGTCTGAACAGATGCCAGAGAAGTGGTGCAATTTTTTATCAAGTGGCTGTAGATAATTAAAGGTTTCTTGGATTATTCAGTTTTTTAAATTTAACATATTCTTCGAAATACAAAGCTTAACAATCAGAACTAGAAAGTTTTTGGGGTTTTCAAGCCGTCTTAACATTTTTTAATGTATTAAGGTTATCTTCGCCAACGTCCGCAACGTATGGAGCGTGTCTTGTTTATTGAAATAGCAGTGTAGCAAAACGATGATAAATATGCAAAACAACTTGTTTTAATAAAACGACACGCTCCCTTGCAGGACAATATTGGTCATACATGTACATGTCGTATGTCAAACTTTTGAATTTTTGTCTATTGCATAGAATACCGTATCACCAATACCAATCATTAATAATATTTTGCTACAGAGTCTGTTACACACATCTACAAATTGTTACCGTTTTCCTACAGTTTAAGACGCATTCCACTTCGACAATTTTAGTGACAACAGAGAAAGTAATAAAAGAAGATATCTTGTCCATTCCGTGTTCATGATGAGATTTAACTTTAACAGGCATAACCAACGTAAACGTGCATATTATGAAATTTACGTACTTACATGAAATACTATTGTGAGGAAAGTGTAATATATCTGAGTCGTTGCAATGTAGTTTTTAAAAAAGTTGCTTCCCATCGAACTGCCAAATGTAATTTGACTCATTACCTTAGTTAGAATCTAGCTAGTTTCTAACGTCGTCAGGTCAACTAAACTTCGGCGACAAATTTCCTCGTACATTTAAAGTGGAAGCTTAGGAACGGAGATTCCTTTCGTAAGGAACTGTTTGAAAAATTGATTGTTGAGCGGCTACATACTGGGACGTGGTTTAGTTTGCCATCTAGAGCTGCGATGATGGCCTTTTGAAACGCTCATGACGACCACGTTACGCACCAGCCAATTAGTAGAATAAATAAAATTTGACCCAGAACAGAACCAATCCTCTTGCGTTGTTTTCCACTGTGCATGCTTGTATCTCTTTCCGTATAATGGTCATATTACTTGGATAATTCAATTGCTCTACATACTCGTACGATATGCCCTACTCTGTAATATCGCATTTTGGTTTTATGCTACATACTACTCATCAAACGAAATACATTTTACATTCCAAAAACTGTAATTAGTATTTTTTCGTTTCGCAAATGAAATACATCATTTTGTAATAGTTAATTGTTTAAATTACATCTTACATGCATAAGCAACATATTTCTTATATATCACAGCTCTTTTCATTTTACAAATTTTGCAGAAGTGAATGCTTGTAAAAACCTTGTAGAATTTATCTCTGGTGTTATCAAGTATACGTGTAATGTGACGACAGCATATTTCCTATATTATTGCCCTTATTGTAACAGTATTGCACCAATTGTTGACAAATATGTATAAATTTGCAAGAAGACTCGAGCGAGAAGTCGATATTTTGTGATGCTGTTGATTAATAGTGATTTAAATGATACTCCTGTAAAACAAAAAATATTCATAATTGCATATTTTATGTCAAATCACCGAACGTAGCTGTTTTTAATTTTTTTATATGTAAATATCTCTAAAATTTCATAGCTAAATATATAGTTCACACACACAAGAATTTTGTGTCATGAACACTTGCTGCAATATTTAAAATTTGGAAATAAGGAAGCATAGTAATCGAAGGATATTCTGTTCATACGTGACGTAGTATTGATTGCTAAGGAGCGCCTACTAATCCTTGGTTTAACTGCGGAGCGGGTATATGTATTTATTGTTGCAGCTATTTTCTCCGATTGTCCTACCGTAGTAGTAACTATACTCGAGAAAAAAATCGATATGTAGAATTTATATGGTTGTGGAAGCATGTCACTAAAACATTTAACTTAAAAATGTTTTCGGGTGATTCAGGGAAAGTTAGCAAGTATTAGATTAACTACAAAAGTAAGATGTAAACACATATACGTGTACTGTGTCCTATCCCTTCCTGGCACGATGCATGATTTTATACATTTTTTAATTTCAACTAGTCTTGCAAAACTTTTTTGTCTAGCACTTTGAATATTAAGAAAATCTTAGAAGTCCCCGTGTTAATGGACGGTCGTAAATTGCTCAGAAAAAAAAACAAAATGTTTATAGGGTACTATTCTTGAATTACACAATTTTCGGGAGATATTTTTAAGATGAACATTTTTTACTCTGCTTGATGATTCATTAGGTAATTTTAAAATGACAAGTAAATTTTAAAAATCTGTAGGATATATTCATGTACGTGTTATGTGTCACGAAGTATGACGATAATGCGCAATGCGCCACAATGGAAATTGCCGAAAGGCGGGGAAGTTTTTGTAGCGGTGCAATATAAGAAGCACCTGTTGGTAGCCCTGATGTTAAGCTCTGCAGTGTGGATGACAGCTAAATTTTATGTGTAATAAGGAATGCATCATCTATTATATTACATGTTTTTAAGTGTTAATGTTAGAAACAAAACGAGTTTAAAACTTGAATATGCGATAGATTGCTGTAACCCTTCATCACAAAAAGCAATACCCAACACAGTGACAGGTACCGTATAACTACCTGAATTTTTACAGCTTTTACAATACCGATAAGCCCTTACAATAAGTTTTATGCCCTTTGTTAGGCCTTTTTGAGCCATGAACATTCGGAAGGGTCTCTGACCGTAGTAGTTTTGTTAATTATAGTCGTGTTGCACTACGGATTATGCAATTGGAAATTTTGGTTCATGCCGAGTTTATTGATGAAATATTGCAATAATGATAAAGACTACCTACACAATTGAGCATGTCCAAGTTTTAAATTGTTTGTTTCTGAGATATATTCACATCTTCAATTGTCCGTAATAATTAATTTTCCACCAAAGATTACAGTAAAGAGATGTACAATTTTCAAACGGATCTGTGTTAGACAATGGGTTTATTTTTTTTAGGGATAATTGGTCGTTACTTTCAATTATTGTGTTGTCGACCATCATGTTTACTTTAATGATGGATGATGCTCCTCTTGATTGCGTAATGTACAATAAAGCATATAAATTAAATAGCAACGATTATCATTTTATGTTATCCTGCGGAAAGATTTCTGCATATAAACGTCGTGAATAAAAGATGAAAGTTTGTCGTTTTGTTTGTGTACTAAATTAATGTAGTTATATGCTAAGTACCCGGACACATAAAACTATTAAAAGCTTGCTATGTCGCTCTCGAAGTCAAGACAAAAAGTGCATTTCCTTTTGCTTTTGAATGCTACCATTCACTACATCGATAATCGCTGATAAGGATAAGGTCGATGATGTCTTTGTTGTGGCATGGAAATGTTCGCTACTATTTTTTTATTTCAATGTTTTTCCTTTGGATTATTAATTCCGAAATAGTCTTGAAAATAAAAATTTCTACATGTAACAATAAACTCATTTTTTCAAAATTGATAAGTGGAAGTGATGAAAAAATACAATGAAAAACACGAAGTTTTATCAGTCCTGATTAGTAAATTAATTCCACGCTTCTACGGAGTATATAGTTAGTTTCATTCTACTAGCGATATGGATTTTGGATTAAGCAGCGTACTAGAAGAAATAGCTTTTGGGCTATCATCTATTGCGACTATGAGCGCCGCAGCAATGTACTCGAAGTATAAATCAACTGCTCGAAATATAGAAGTATTTTAAAATAATATTTAATGCATAGGCAAACGGAACCGTTTACATAAGAATTTAACCATTATTTCTGTATAAAAACATTTATAGTAAAACATATTTGTAATTCTTAGTCTGCCCCAGCGATAACAGTAGGGCCGGACCTTGTAAAAGTCATGCGGAAAGAATCCAACATTCCATATGCCGTTATTACAGGACGAGTATTCCCCATAGATTCAAAGAAGACCTTGAACACTATTTCAGGAATGCCTGCTGTTATATCCAAACTAAACATCAAAGAATTTCGTTTTTCCGATGCCCTAGATATGCGTTGGAACGACGCTTCGTTATTGGGGAAAATGGATTTGACTGATAATCGCCATAGTCCGACTCTTCAGTATGTTCCATTTGCGCTGTCAAACCCTAATACCGCCACGACGAATCCTTCCGGCACCACAGTAATGGTAGATGACGTGTCCAATGGTCAATTAGATAATCTTCTTCTAACCGCCAAAGCGACTTACACTCCGACTGAAGTAACTTTCACCGGTTTGATCGCCTCCTTTCTCCGAGGTTTTCACTCGCTCGGAGTAGAAACTAGTGAGTCTGTTCTTCCTATTG
Organism: Callyntrura sp. NNG-2020; assembly: GCA_027744055.1. Lineage (NCBI taxonomy): Eukaryota > Metazoa > Arthropoda > Collembola > Entomobryomorpha > Paronellidae > Callyntrura > Callyntrura sp. NNG-2020. The sequence continues at coordinate 5,379 of JAHZNE010002814.1, read as the reverse complement.
GATCAATTATTACTGTCATTGGTGAGGTTACCAAGTTGCATGGTGAGAACCAAGGTTTTCGTGTAGGAAAATCTTCCGCGGGTGGACAAACGACTCCGTATATCCTCACAACAAAAAATATTATGGATGTTAAAAGCTCGTTTAGAACTCAAGCCACGGTTTATAAGACGCTATCCATTTTGTGTGGCTGTTTTACAATCATGACGTTTTATGCCTTGGGGAAAAAATGGTTGCCGAGATGGCGTCTTCGCCGAGTTCAGCGGGTTATTCAGCGGCAGAGAAATATTGCATCGGATAACGTAGAGGGACTCCACGAAGCGCAGATTTGTGTGGCTTGTCTCCAAAATCCCCGGGAAGTAGCGTTGTTCCCATGTGGTCAGTGACAAATATGTGTACTTAACTTATAATATGAGCCGAATCGTGTAACTGTTAATCCAGGTTTAAACCAAGTTTAAGACTACTAAAGAGAAGTCGTAAGTTCGGATTAGCCAGGATTAAAAGTTGCAAAAGGGTTAAGTACTGCATGCTTTTCTTGTGTATATGAGTTTCTGCCCTTTTGTTTGATACATAGACATGCAATGTGCAAGTGCTCAAGTGATTCTTTTATTTTTAGAATTCTCATCGCATGATAAGCATTAGTTATTCTTTAATCATAAATTACCTAGTTACAGTACATGTATTCTAAACAGGTCATGTTTGCGTGTGTGCCGACTGTTCGTTGAGACTGGATGAACGGTGTCCGGTTTGCCGAGAAAGTGTCGCGGAAACTGTGCCTGTGTATTTGGCATGAAAAAATGTCATCATTTTATTCACATAACATTTTAAAAGTTTATGATAAGCAACACCAAATAACTTTTACATTGCAATTTTATAATCAGAAAAAAATAAATCAGATTCATAATATTACATCGTGGAGTACACAGAGTTTTCCCTTCTGTAGTAATAGCACTAGGACAAACTAATAATAATAATTATTATTATTTCTCCGTTTAATCAATCCTCTTCATTATTCATTATTAACGTAGCAGTCATAAATCATGTTGGAATGGTATCTGTCCGTCCAACTGAGCCAAATAATATGTCCCATGATAATCCCATTAATAACCTTGATGTATTTGGCCAAACAGTCGTCTCCATTAAACATTTCCAACAAGAGCTTGGTAGTCTCCACGATCCTGACAAGGCTCTCGTTAGCGTCGTCCAACACTTTCCTCAGAGCCATCTCTAATTCCAACCTATTTTCTACATGCAAAATATACACCTCATTTTGAGTTCCATTGTTTTCTTTGGTAAATTCCTTATTGTAAGACACCAAATCATTCACTTTGCTAGAGTGATTGGCAACCTCTTGAAGATACCACTTAAATAAAAAGTTGCATCTTATCTCCTCCCGCAATCGGATTCCCAGCTGCAGAGCCATACCTTCCGCTACCAGGAGAATGCTCACAGTTACTTGACCCAGAGCCACTTGTGCTGGTCGAAGTAACGAATGATTCTTCCGGTTCCACTCCCTACTGTACTCCAGAGTGAATGCGTCAAACACCTCTTCCAACTTGAGGAAAAATGGTTGTGAATCCTGCTCGTTTTGTGTGAGATGCCTAACATCGCGACGAATGTTTCGTGTGAGTTGTATCAGGCTCCCGTATGTTTGTTGAAGCTCTGCTAAACCTTTTTTAATGCTGCCATTTATTTGAGAATAAGTTAACTCTTTGCTATCGACTCTTCCATTGGTGGAGGTAGATATTAATTTCCCGCTGATAATGGATTTAAGACCTTGGCCAATTTCTGCAAAGTGTTTATACGAGACGTGTTCCTTGAGTCCAGCCATACTGAAGCAATTGCTGTCCATCAGGTCGTCCAGCATAATGTAGACTGCGATTTGTGCAAGTAATGTACTAGAACGTAGCAACTTTTTTCCTGGACTCATAAACAGAAACAGAGCTGTTATCTGCGAGTTTCTCAGTATATCAAATCTTGGGTCATCATCTCCTCCAATTAAATTTAATTCTTGTGCAATTTTCCTTTCCCTCTGGTGTGCTTGCTCTAAATATTCAAAATCCGGCGATTCCATTTCACCAAGTTTGAAAGGAAGCAAGAATTTCCCGTGAAAGTTTTCACAAGTCCCATAACGGTTAACGTTTTCCAGTTGGAATCCCAATGAAAAGGATTTACCCTGGTACCTTTCAAATTGAGAATGGATATCTCCATTAAAACTGTACAATTTTAAATCAAAGTTAGAGCAGCAAACATTTTCTAACTGTTTATACGGATCTCCTCGACAAGATAAAAATACTCGGCCAAATTTTTTCACATTTCTAACTGCAGACATGGTGTTTTTACATTTATGAAGTAAATTTACGCTCACGCTGCTAGTATCACGAAATTTTCGAAAAGCTAGTGTTGTTTGCGTCTTTGGGTTACAGAGAGAGTGGAGTGAAGCAAACTACAGTGAAAGCAGCGAAAGAACACTATGTATATAGAACAATTGACCTTGACGTATGTAGTTTCAACAAATCCACGTGTTTTGCACATATTCTGCATCTTTTTTTACTAAACTGGATTTCTTTAGAATAAGCAAAAAATAAAACAAATGTGTTTATTAGCATTCAATATGATAATAGAAATATATGCATATCCATATGCGTTGCTTGATAATATTTTTTGTTAGAAGAAACTATTACGTTCGTCCGTTTCTCCCACGGATGTTAAGATATATAAAACATTTAAAAATGGGAATCTTTTCTTGTTCAGTTTGGCATTGGAATTCTCAATGTCTCGGTCCCAGGACTCTAATTGCCTTTATTTAAGCATAAGATAAACTTAATTAAACTTAAGATAAGTTTAATTAAACTAAACTTTGACGTCGCATATACTGAGCACATAAGTAGAAAGTTTACATAAATGTAAATTTAAATTTAAAATTAAGTTTGCATTTAAAGACGACTTCCCATTTCCCGAAATTTCTAAATTCCTATTCATTATAAATTCTCGCGTATTGTTTCACTATGAACTTCGACACCATGTTCTCTGTTAAAAATGTCGATGTATTTACTTTACATCACATTTTTTTAAATCTTTAAATTTAAACTATGCGAATGTACTTGTGTAGTTCACTAACAAATGTAAGGTTGAGCTGTCTGCTCCTGGCTCCTGGGGCCTGTTTCACAAAGCGACTAATTGACTATGACTTGTGACTAGTGATGAGTCCAGTTATTTGGAAGCGAGGAACTATGATGAAATAATCAAAATATGTTGACTAGTGATTTGTTGTTTACAAGTTTTTGTTGACAAGTTTCTATGGANGTTTCACAAAGCGACTAGTTGACTATGACTTGTGACTAGTGATGAGTCCAGTTATTTGGAAGCGAGGAACTATGATGAAATAATCAAAATATGTTGACTAGTGATTTGTTGTTTACAAGTTTTTGTTGACAAGTTTCTATGGACTCATCACTAGTCACAAGTCATAGTCAATTAGTCGCTTTGTGAAACAGCAGGCCCCTGATCATTTACTCTTCTTGGCTCCTGATGTACTTGTAGTCCATATCCATATGGTAACCAAAAGAATGTAGTAGAATATGGCTTCTAAAATTGAAGACTTGTGACTGCTGTAATGTTGGAGCACTCATGATTGTTCTCAAGGGCTTCAAAAGATTTTTTTTGAGTTTGAGCATGATTTGGTTTTACGTGTACTTTTTCAACGGTGTGCCAATTCCGATATATACGATTTCCCCAATTTTGAGCTTTAGTTAAGAGGGGCGGAGTGAGATTATATGGCATATTGGACCTCGAACTCTCTTCTCTTTTCAAAATTCCGTTCCCCATTGACCATCATCGTATCCCGTCAATTACAACGTTTATTGAAATCCTCATGGCATTGCATTGCATAGTATTTACTATTTACTCATTTTCGGTTACACTTGCACGGACATCAGACACCCATCTTTACCGATACTCGAATGCACATGGTTTTAAATGGACGAATATATTAGGAACAAATAATACAAGGTAATTACCAGTTCATACATAAGCATAAGTTTCTACAAATTATTGGGATGCGTCACAAGGTATCTAACTGTTCTTACTTCTTACTAATTGTTAAAATTGGCATATCTGCTTTTCTTTTTAGCAAAGAATTGCTAAATTGCATTCAGTCTTTTTCGTTGAAAGAGTAATGATGTATTGAGCACTACCATTGTATTTGCATTTGTAAATGTCAAGTAATTATGTAACTACATATATGTAACTTCTATATATAGAATATAAGTATATAGTTTATTTGTAGGTTTTTGATATGAGGTCTAGTCTAACATTATAAACTGACATCATATCATAGGTCTATTCATCTGTTCATCTGCGAAAATAAGGTATAATTTCTAATTTCTACCGTTGGCATTTTCGGGTAATTTGTCTAAAAAAGACGCTTTGTATAATGGCAGAGCCGAACGGAAGCAGGTTTCTTGTTTCCGCTGATGACGAAATGGTGGAACAACCATATCAGTAGCCACTCATTGTCAAAAATAAAGCTACCCTCCTCGGTAGCGAAGCAAAGTGTAACGGCAGCAATTCTCTTGTACCAGTATATATGCCCCGGTATAGGCTGCGGGTTTTTAAGGATCCAATATTTTTTATGACGAAACGCAGAAAATAAAAATAAAAGTCCTCGGTAACGGCAACAATAAATATTGTTACCGAGGATTTTTTTTCTGCATTTCGTCTTGAATGCTGGCTCCCTAAATCTCGTAACCTCCAACCTCTAACGAAATACGAATATTACGTAGGTGCAGTATTTGAACAGAGAGCCTCTCTGAGAGAGGGATACAGACACCAAGAATTATAAAAAGATTTGATACGACGGTAATCATATGTGTGAAGTGAATGTCTACAATGGTGATTGTGCATTTACATTACCCCATACCAAACATACCATGGGCATACATGATTATAGTTTATTGAGGAAAGACTATTGCATGCTAGAGTAAAAATGAGATTTAAAACACGAGCAAAAATAGAGTTGTTGTACAATACATATGTGGCATATATAAGTATTCGAATTGTATTTTTTCATGTTCTCATTGTGGTGTACTAGTGGCTTTTCTAGCCGATACCGTACTAGTTTGAAACTGTGGTTGGTTAGATCGGCTGGTGTGGGGTTGTCGTTATGACGATTGACAATTGGGTCAGATATTATAACTTAAAGTTGCAGTAAAAAATTGTAAGTATAATGTGGTTATTATATCACACTCCCAAATAGTAGAATAAAGTAGAGGCTGCGGTCCGTAAAAAAATTTGTCCTGTGTTGAGTACTGACGACTGAAGGACCAGGTAGTTTTGAGAGTTACCACTCTTGTGTCAAAATTAAAATGAGGTGAATGAACT
>JAHZNE010002813.1:0-10827 GCA_027744055.1 Callyntrura sp. NNG-2020 | reverse complement strand
TAATATAATAATAATAACACTGCACATTAAGCCTCATGCGATTGTGTTTCATCTACTAATGCTCACTTGAAACAATGAGAGAGGAGAAAAAATAGGGATGAATGAAGTGAGTTCACATTTACGGCATGTGTATGTTTTAAAAAACATTTTTTTGTTATTATTGTTATCCCTTACACTGGTGTTCAAATATAAATCAACCATTATTTAAGAAACCCTAATAACCAGGAAAAACAATTAAATAAGCAAACCAGAAAGCAAACTTAATATCTTGAAAAGAATAAAAAGAGGGCTGAGCGGAAAAGGCAGTACGTGATACAGAAAAGATTATCGATTACTAAATGAGTACAAGTACGTAAATACATAGCATGCCAGTACATGTAAACTTTAATATGCCTACATTAGAGGAAAGGTGCACGATGAACGATAAATGGTTAAGTAGTGCTTAATATATCTGCATAGGTGTACAAAACGTATAAGCATATCTTCGTCGTTCCTGTGTATGTGCGCTACGTACGTACGTACGTCAAGCTCTTATTAAATTGACTGCATAAATATATTTTGTTTTGTGTGCCTTTGGACAGAAAATCAGAAAAAAGAGCCAATTTGTTGAGAAAGAATTGGCTTCGTTTCATTTGCACGAAAACAAATGGAAGCTTGTCACGACTGGAACTACTTAAGCGAAAGCCAGTCGTTGGCCCGTGTGGTAATGCTTGCTTGTTCTTGATAATTGATTTGCGATGAATAATTTTTATGGGCTGCTTTTTGTCTAGTTGATTTACTTATATACTAATTACTGCTTTTGACTGCTTTTGCTTAGACAGCATTGATAGAGAGAGGTTTTTACGTTTACAAACTGCCTTTTTGGGGTTTAAGATGAGAAATGGCTGCTGCAAAGTGTAGTTTTGTGTAGAAACCACAGATGTATGATACAAATGTGTTATTGGCACTGGAACGAGATAACTGATTACACGTCCTGCTTTTTTTGCTACCACCAAATTATGCTTTGACTGACTACTAAAATGTTTGATCTACCCCCAGCATTTACAACTGTCATACATGGACGAAAGTGACGGATCTAAAGTACCGTACAAAAAAGTTAAAACTAACTATAATTGTAATAATCACCTTCTCCTGTCGGTATTAAATGGGCAATTGGTAACAATGAAGGGTAACCTCCTTATCACTTCATCCATTCGTCCAGGATCAAAATTTCAATTATTAATAATTTCCCTATTGACACGAGAAAATTCAATTGAGCAAATCAAGCACAGAAGAACATCGAACAACAAATTTCATTATGACGTTCCATTGTGCACCCCTTGGTATGCGTCGCGTCGTCAGAAATCACGTAAACGTTAAAATAAGCCCTAAATACACATGCACCTCAATGATATAGCCGCAATCCGTGTTCGGTAGCTATTGAATTAAGGATCTATTCACAATATTATCGTAAACTTTTAGTCAACCAGACAAAATATAAAAGAAAATGATGTGCCAAACAAACTGTCTGACAGTCCCTAATGGGCGGTGCTCTGCTATCAGATATTATTATTGCACACACGACGAACTCTGTGTGGTTTCATCTACACAGGCATCAGTGCACACATCTTGTGCCCAAGTATTTATCCTCATCCTCACAAGTTGACTTTTAAAAAGTGAGCATGAGCAACAACACAAAAAAGGCTTGAAAGATCTACAACGACCAGACAAAAGTACCAAATGTATAAAGATGATCATCATGGTGCATGGATACATCTACTTATATAATGTACCTATCTATCTTAAAGTAGGTATGTGCAATGGTCACATATAAGTGGATAGCTACATTCAATGTGTGTAATACGTTGAAGCGACGAGAACAAGCTTGCTGACGAGGCGAGAGACAACACTATTGTGCTGACCAGTTACATTTATCGGGCAGGACGGGACATAATAATATTACTCAACTGCTCATACAAGAGATTATCATGCTCCGTTGGTGTTGAATAATGTAATGGCAGGCATTCATTTGCTGGTAATGCTGCTTCGTCATCATCATTATTATCAATATTATTACTGTAATATGTTTCAGCGTCATAATCAGCGACTCCCTCCGTCTCTATAAAATTAAGAGCCATTTATTAAAGGACAATGGACTCTCAAAGTGATTGAAAATCAAAGAAATTCACCGCACAGATTTATTTTTAATGATAATATGTGTATGTCTAAGTAATCCTCTCTCGGTTTTAAAAGAATCTTGCGAGGACAATAAGTTGAAGTCAATTTTGGTAATGAAAACTCATTAGCGCTTCTCTTCAACAGACAGTCTCATCGTTGTGGTCATCGCATCATAGATCCATGCATGACTCTGAGGTATTCCGTGTCCTGCTTCTACCCCTGAATACAACTTGCCAAAAGAGGAACAAGCCTTTATTTTCCCCCGACCGATTTGTAGGGTACGAGTCTTTCATGTTTTGATTGTGTCAATTTCACAATGCAAATTTGTCAAAAAAAAGAAGAATTTGCGGTTGTATTATAGTTTAAATTTAAAGGAATTAAGTGTCTTTGCGCAAAGCACATTTGTCCGCAGACCAAAAACTCGATTTTGGGAAAACATTTTTGACAATAGTCCCTACACTGCTCTTAAGTTAACAATGAGCACTTCAAAAACTTTTCTGTAAAGCTGGACAATATTCATGTGAGGTGTTATTAGGCATTATGAGCATGTATTGTCCTCAAAACTAGGATTATCCTAACAAAAGTTCAAAAGTATGCATTCAAAATTGAAATCGATTCAGAGCATTAGTTCCGTTCCAACGCTATACATTTGACGAGAAGTTACAAGATGTGCGTTATTAGAAATTAGCAAATTCCCTTTCATCGTAGACAAGTGGATACTTGAACTTGACAATACTGAATGGAAGAAGGCGTGTCGTTTTGGGTCACGGAATAGCCATTAGCTTTGGAGATTTAATACAATTAGATCCTCAATTATATGCGCCGTGGCTCCAAAATAGTCCTCAGGCAATCCAAATAACAATGCTGATTTGGTTTCGTTACAACTTCTTGTACACTTTACCATCCAACATTGCAAATACATAATCTTGTCGGAAAAGAACAAAGACGTGGATTTGTCCTAATGAAAATTACTTGTATTTGTCGCGCTTTTTCCTTTTTAAATGTGTGTTTTAAATGATGACCGTTTCGATTTAAAAAAATCAATAATCACATCTTTAAACAGGGGCTGGGGTTTATAGATGGAACGGCATGTATTTTAAAAAATGTATCAAGAATCATTATTACACTGTTTCGAATTTTACTGCCTCTCTTACTGCAGGTATTTTACAATAAATGTATAAATGTAGACTCGTTTGTTTGTTCTAAACAAGTTCACGTAACAGTGGCATTTGTTGACGTTTGCTAGGACGGCTATTTAGAGTAACTCTTACCTACAATGGTTTTTAATGTCCATACTTGTTTTTAACAAAGTGAAAAGAAAATGCGTACTCGGAAAAATAACCACCCTCCTACTGTATCTAGTGTTTGTGAACGGGGTATTTTGAGAGCACGTCTTTAATTCTCCCAGGAATACCATCTGAAAATAGGTGATATCAAAATGGGTCTACCCTTTCAATGAAAAGTAAAAAAGTCGTGCACACCAGCACCATAATACCAAAGCATACAATGTAGCTTTTAGAAAAGAAAGAACTCACTCTACCAGCGAGCCAGTCGCCAATACGTTTATGTTTGTACGTTGTAGATTACCCGTAGAAAGGTATACACAGGTATATTATGTGAAAAAAACAAGCGACATGATATAAGCGCAATGGGTGCATTATGGAAGTGATACAGGAGTTAAAAAGTCACAATCGCTGTGCAGTTAAATAATTCAATCAAATTCCTTCAAGCAAAGTACGTCGTTCCTAACAATGAAGGCGGTATGCTATGAGCGGATTTTAAGAAAAGACAGATTTAATAGCAATGTTATCTGTGAATGGGCAGAGTCAATGGTGGAGAATGAAGGCTTTTAACAATGCAAGCAACAACCAAATTGTATTGCTAAAAGAAATTCATTATATTTATAGGATACCCGCTGCTAACTAATTTGGAATGTAAAACGATATTTGCCATATATGAGCTATTAAAAATACAACTTTAAAGTTTTGAAACAGCTTTGTGAATTTAAAAAAGTTACTTGAAGAGGTGCCGCAAGAATATTATTTCCTACAATGAGCATTTATTACACTGAGGTATCATCAACTGAGAAATATGAGAAAACAAACCAAAACAAGTTCTCAATTGACACGCAATCGCAATGGACACGTAAGCTGCTGCATACTTCACGGCTTCAACTTTCATCCGACCTGCATTTATACTCCACAAGGTGGTCCAGCCACGTAACACAGAGAGAGAGAGAAGGAAAGCATTTCTTCATTTATTTAGAGTTTAGCTGCTAAAATCTCCCGGAGGAACTTTACAAGAAGGAACTGCTGCTCTATCATTTTAAAGAATATGTATAAGGTTGTTACTGCAATTACGACTACGCAGCTAGAATTGTTTTCACGTAACACTATTAAATGAAAGCCTTCGACGATTTTTCCTCATCCCAATATAAAGAAAGAGAGAGCATGCTTTTACCTTCTTATTCACATCATCACTTGTTGTGGCAATCACGTATTTCAATTCTTTAAGTTTCAGCAGCTCCTTTCCATGAGATTCATCTTCTCAACGTAACCTCATTACATGAACAAAAAAACCGTCGTTCCCATTTCCATTCTTCACCATGCCGCAGTGTTCAAAATTCATATTATGCAACTCTGTGAATTATCTTTGCTGTTTAGTGTCATTTACTCATACATATTTACTAGAGTCATCCTCTTCAAATTTTCTCTGAGACTTTATTTCAGGTTTCTTTGTAAGTTGTTGCTGAGTATATGTATTATGATTAGTGCTTTTGAGTAAGTGTATGTGCAATATTCTTTTTATAGAAAATGAGGTAACATCCTTATATCTATAATAACTTTACACTTATTGTTCATGATTTTTGTGTCAAACTTTACAATGATTTAATTTAATTTAATGAAATTATTTTTCATTATTATCATTATTCATTGAAGACTACCTTAAGGAAACTGGTACACCAAAGTGAAGTAATAAAGTGTTTCGGTTTCAGCAAACGTACATTCGATAGGATAGAAAATGTTATTTGCAGTTTAAAATATAAACAATTTTGTGATCGGGATCATGTTTGTTTACTTCATAATTTTAAGCAATACTCACTTCGAAATACAGATATCCTTATTATAAATTCCTGGAAACTTTAGTACAGTGGCCGTATTTCAACCACTGTATATCACTGGAAGGGTTATGTCTTTACCGCCGTCAGTTTATTCCTTAACGTACATGTAACGTGATGAGAACGCAGGTTTTAAATGTATTTCTCCATAGACAGGCAGCAAAAACAAGTTCCATTCAAGCCGAACACTAACATTTATATGATTTATCGTCTCTCATATTCGGTATCCCTATAGACATCATTTTAACTTTTCTTTGTCTAGGTTGCGTGCAGGATTTGACATGATGGTCCACACAACAATGTATTTATTTATTTCATGCTTTTCTGGATCTAGTTAACTCCACTCCTCAGGAGGTCTTTTAGTCTCATTACATCCTAATCTATTTCATGCATTTAATTTAATTTATTTATCATTATATTATTTATACGTTTCCATTTCTTCTGAAAAATTGTAAGATACGAGCAATGTATCAGTGTACCAATTTGATCTTGATCTCTAAAACCCATAGTATTAACCCATGCTCATCCTCCTTTCGTATAAAGTGTGGAAACAATGACTGTCGACTGACGACGGTATTTTTTGTAGAATTAAATAAAGTTTCAACCAGAATAGTTGCATTGTGTAAAAAGTATCTAAGTACTATAGGACAAAAGTACAATTATATATATATTGAAAAATGTACTGTTTTGTGATGGTTATTACAGAAAAACAACAGTTGAAAGGGGAAGAAAAGGTAAGGTGATAAATAAATCATTTACATAAATAAGGACAAGGTAAGTCATTACCAGAAAAAATATTACTTCTTTTTCAGGTCTCGCAGAGATGTTTTCACAACCAAGAAATACAGACGAGAGAAAAGCCATTTGGGAGTTTGTGTAGAATTTAATAACCCGTTAGTCATAATAAAAACCAATTTCAATTGCGTTTATTGAATCTCAGGATCTTGAAAGGAAGAAAGAATTAATGAAGAGAAGAATCTCTTAATGGCGCAGGAGACAACAGCGCACAAGTGGTCTATGATAAAACACTGTCCTTCACTACAGACGGAAAAACAACGTTTTTAAACTGTCTTCTTACCTTGATTGCACTTACTTATATACTGTATTACATAAGACGTTATTTTTTGCCCGTGGTATCAGGTACAATGCAGTGCTTAAATGTGCTTTTCAATTTTTTAATCTGGTTTTAATGGACTGGGTCATAAAGTCTAATTACTTTGTCATGTTCATTTGATAAGCACTAATGGGACGCTTCAGCGTATGTTTTTATGATTACTGCTTTTCTGGCTCTGAAAGATGCGTTTTATTTAAATGCACGTAAATACAGATATACCACTTATACCAGCTGAAATATTGTTACTTACGGTTAGCTATGGTAGTTTGGGAATACTTTTTAATGTTACTGTTTTTACATACTTCACCATAAAAAGTGGTTGAAAAATGTTCAATATAAAAAGGTAGAAATGGGTACCAGTCCATCCCGTGTACGAAATTTTGTAATATGACATCTATATTATGTTGTAGCACGTTGAATGAATCTAACCTTATTTAAATTGCGTGTAATCTGCACAATATTTACAATTGTATCTGTATGCATATGGAACAAGAACTGGCAAAGAGTTGTACGAACGGTTTAAGTTTTTATACAACTGTGTGTAGTAATACTTATTATATATTAGTCGTTACTTTCTAGAATAAGTAAGGTAATTGTAGGGGGTCTACCATGTTCTGTCCACGCGTGCTTTGCTGTCTATTGATTGTTTGGGCTTTCTATCTTTAATCAATGTGTAAGTGATCAATGATCTTCGCCATTCTTCCACTGTTCACCTGAATCAAAAATGTCAATATTCGGTTATTTGTTGCTAAATTTGCTTTTGATCCTTATTATCCGCAAACCTAAAAATACTACATACCTACTTACATTTGTGCTTTTATATAAATACAAATTTCAACTATTTCAAGGTCAAAATTTGTTTTTGAGAAAGCAAGTTTAACTTATAGATGAAATGTGCATTACATTGTTTTCATTCATTTTTCTTTGAAAAGGTAATAATTAATTTTTTTGTGATGTGGATGCATACTTAGGGTGATTGGTGAATATTTAAAAAAATATATACCTAAATAATTTAATCGTATAGTCAATATTTATGCAGTTGCAACAATTTTGGCTTTCTACAGTCATTGTATTGTTGTATTTGGGGAGCATGTTGTTTCAACTTTGATCTCACAATGAGCTTTGTAATGTAAACTAATTGAATAGCCCCAAATGTACTTTTGACTTGTTAGTACTTAAAATGCGGACTGATAAGAATCGGAGATTAATAAACTTCGTTAGTCAGTTGGTTGTATTATACAACAATAAGTTATACAACTTGTATAACTTATGGAACAACCACTACTGGAGGAGGCGATTCTTATTATTGCATCGTAATTCCCAAAGCAAACTTTTCCTTTCCTGCCCACACGTATGTATGTACTCCCTTCCTTTCTAAATTTCACTATTCTACCCTGCCAATATCTCGTGTTCTTTCACGCAACACATTTCTCTTCTCTGTTTTGTATTGAAGTAAATGAACAATAAACGAAGTTAGAAACCTTACTTTTACCCCAGTAAATTAGTGGCTATCGTACCGGAAAACATAAATTTCTTTTAAGTTTATTTTATTATAGAAACGATAGTCTCCCTTTACCGTATTTTTTGTGCAGCTAATAGACTGGGGTATACATTACTGGCAGAAGTGCAAAGGAGTGAAATTCTAGAAACACAAACTTTGTGTGTATACCTAAATAATATATCAAATATATTTTTCGGAGCCATTTAATAACTACTCAAATAATATGTGTTAGTGAAACTACTCTCTTTTCATGGAGGATAACTACAAAAATATTTTTTATTATAAAGCTTCAAAAAGGTTCGTGCCGCTTTAGTTTTGTGGTAAATTTGCTATTTGCTGCGAAATGGTCATTAAACCACCAGAGAAGCGATCTTTCACATCTACTCCTACCGCTGATTAAAAATGTGCGGGAAATAAAACGCTTTTCTCGATTAACGTGTCCGATTAAATATTTTCTTTTCATTATTCATATGCCGCTTCTTATATAAATTTGTAGGAGCTGTTTGACCTCCAGTGTATTTAGTCACCTGCTGTTGGTAGTAAAAATTATCTTGTAATCATATACATTTGCTCCTTAATACATTTAATATATAATATAATTCGTGTAAGAAATATATACTGCTTTCACGCATTTGGTCACACGGTACACAAGTAACTAAACTGAACAAAAAACAAGTGTAGATACTAGATTTGCATATCACATAAGAAGGTGAAATTATTTCGATTTTATCCATATTAATATTTAGGTATTGGTACAATTAGTGAAGACCTAAATTTGTTTTGGATTCAATGAGCAAGTGGATTTATTTTAATTGATTGTTTATTACAGTACATTTCATGAAATGTTGACTTTTTGGACAGATGGACAAACAGCATGTTTCACAAAGTAGCCGCTGTTTGGTATTACAACCGGATAACACACATGCAGACAAGGCTATTTACCACGTTTTATTATCTGGCTTTCCGACAGCAGTGCAGCTAATTGGTATAATGAAATGAAACAAATCGATGAGGAATGCCTTGCATAATGTAATTTTCTGAAAAATTCTGCTTCCCCATAAAACATCATCATAAATTTTGATATAGGACCTTGTTTTATATTAATTTGCTTTGCGTGAAATTTCAATCCAGATGTGTCTGCTAATCCTCTGGTTTCTGATACCAGAAAAGTACTAAAAATATGCAAACTCAGCGTACCCAATTATACCTACGTTAGATGCATCCGAAATGTTAAAGCTGAGTGATATCATCTGAAAGCTCCTTTACATTTATTAAGAGTGTAATAAAGTGAAACCAGAATACGCGCAATATTTTTAAAAGAAAAACATGAAAGCGAGCCTGAGACGAAACCCGAGAATCGGATGACGGATGGAAACAAAAGTAAACGATTATTTCTTGCAAGCGATGACGTGAGTACAGGATTCTCAAGTGCAGCATTTTATGTGATGCAGTGAGGAGAAGCTGTGAAAAAGCAGTTCTTACGTACAAACCAACACCAGAGGAACTGCAGGTTTATCTTTTTTACCGCTGTTTTTATACACGAACTTACTCTCAGGGTGCTTCACCATAATCATCTTGTACTTTTGAAGGGAACAAGCGGCCCTTGAATTTGTAACACTATGGGGAGTCCTGCCATAAAACAAAACGGTTACATCCAATTATTTCTTTGTTGTAGGTGCGTCATCTACCTTCTTGCTTTGGGTAAACATGATCTTCTCCGAAGCTCGACTGTTTAGTTTACAATGTTTGAACATCAAGTGCTAGCAATTCGAAAAATACAAAGGGACTTTTCGTCGACAATGTAAATTAATTTCTCGAGATCTGTTTCGGTGTATACCGCATGCAAACGGGTAGTGAGAGTATGTGTGTAAAGCTGGTTGTTAATATCTATCTTGTCTACCAACATCAGTATACCTTCCAGCGGAAGGATTTTACCTTTCATCATCAAAGTTATAAAGTATTCCGCCGGTTGAAATCTGATTTCCATTTAAATGTAGATACGATTCACGAGAATTTATTTCAAAGGGTAAAAATAAACGTTTTGTGTAAATTACATGACATGATATCTTTAGCTCTCTTACAAGTTACAAGATACAAACATCACGTTCACAAGATATCATGCTTTACATTTTTATTATGTTTAGGAAAACTATTCCACTATTGGTTAACGAAGGAGGAAGAAGACACCAAACTCTGTGTTATTCTCAACGCTGTTGCCCAAAGTCTTTTCGTCTAATTTTAATGAAAAACGAAAATTTCAGAAGATGGCTGAAAAGCAGAAAGAGGAAAAATCAATTACTGTTGAATTCAAGGGCACCTGGTATATTATTTTTGTCTTTGGTTTTTAACCTTTGTGAATGCATCAATGACCTTTTCAGTTCAAGTTTTATTAACTGGATGATACCCATATGATAAACAGCAAAACATAGATACCTAATTTTCCCCTTTGCAGATGTCATTGAACAAGAAATATGTGGTATCGCTTTGCGACGAGTGGTGACCGACAACCCAACAAATCAAAAAACCGTGAGATTCGCCTGAAACAAAAATAATTATGAGGATGCTGGGATGTGTTAATTGAATTTATTTGCACGCAGCAGGATTCAGATTAACCTCTGAAAAATGACTGACTTTTATACTGATGTTCTGCAAAATTGTTTGATTCCCAGTCGAAATAAAATTCATTTTCAATTTCATTTCATGACTTGTTCCTGCATGCAATAATACGTCATCATCATGTACCAGGGGTTTGAGACGCGTACTACAAAAAATCTATTGTATAAAGTAAGTAAGTACGGTATTATACAATTTGCTAAATTACACAGATACATTACATCACAAAAATATTACAGACCATTTTCTGTTGTCCATACAATTTAAAATGAATTGCAAGAAACACGCATAATAATATATCAGTCGACTGCTAGAAGAGGGCAA